>JAWQEG010004309.1:0-44328 GCA_033782935.1 Petrolisthes cinctipes
TTCTTCCTACCCCCTCACCTCCCTTCTTCCTACCCCCTCACCTCCCTTCTTCCTACCCCTCACCTCCCTTCTTCCTACCCCTCACCTCCCTTCTTCCTACCCCCTCACCTCCCTTCTTCCTACCCCCTCACCTCCCTTCTTCCTACCCCTCACCTCCCTTTTTCCTACCCCCCTCACCTCCCTTCTTCCTACCCCTCACCTCCCTTCTTTCTGCCCCCTTCCTCTCATTCTTTCTGCCCCTTCCTCTCATTCTTTCTGCCCCCTTCCTCTCATTCTTTCTGCCCCCCTTCCTCTCATTCTTTCTCCCTCTTCCCTCCCTGCTTCCTACCCCGTCCCCTTTCTTCACCCTTCACCTCCCTTCTTCTGCTCCCTCCTCTCCATTCTTCTTAACCCTCTCCCCTCCATACTTCTTACCCCCTCCCTTTTCATCTTCCTACCTCTACCCTCCCCTTTCATGTCCTCCCCTTCATTCTGCCCTCCTTTTTTTGTCACCCTCTCGGTTATGTCTTCCCTGTCCCTCTTACCTATACTCTCCCTGTCCATGGATACCTTCCCCTTTGCCCCTTACCCCTTGACACACATCTCTCTGTTACCATACCCTTTTCTTGTTCCTTTACAAACTTACCCCTTCCCTGCCTCACAACTGCTACCACCTTCCCTATGCCCCTTATCTCTTCCTATACCCCTAAGCCCGTCCTCACCATATATATACCTTCACTCCCTTACTTAGCCTTCTAGCTTGCCGTGGTCTCTCTGCTCATCCCTTCCCTTCCCATCCCTTCTTAGCGTAGCATCAGATGGACTCAAGTGGTGAAAGTTGGGTGGAGCTGTTTTTGTCTTCTTCAAACAGACTTAATTATGGTGGCTGGTGGTGGTGGTGATGATGTGGAGGAGGAGGAGGAGGAGAGAGAGTGTGGAGGTAAACTTAGGCAGCAATGGGTAAGAGGAGAGAGAAGAGTGAGAGGGAGTAATGTGAGAAAGGAAAGAGGGATGAGTGGCATATTTTAAAAGCAGTAAATTGGAGAGAAGATGGAGTAATGAAAGAAGAGTGATATGGATGTAGAGAGAAGGAATATATTTATGAGAGAGAGAGAGAGAGAGAGAGAGAGAGAGAGAGAGAGAGAGAGAGAGAGAGAGAGAGAGAGAGAGGAGAGAGAGAGAGATAGATAGCATAGATAGATAGATAGATAGATAGATAGATAGATAGATATGCATAGAGTTTATACATTGTTTAGGGAAGAGTCGAGAAGAGAATATAACAGTAGAGGAGGGAGTACGGTACCAGAGTGTTGACATTTTGAAGAGATCACGATGCTGTGTTTATCCTCAACCTACACCACATCTTTAAGGGAGATTCTAGTGTTGTTAATTTGGAAGGTCAGTGATTCCTACAAACTCTCCCAGGAAACAAAATCACTTCAGTATCACTAATAGGGATATATATGTTGTTTCTGGGCATAGTTTGGGTGAATCAGTAGCCCTCCAATTCACCAACAAGAGAATCTCCCACCACTCACTAACTTACTCACTCACTGGACGAGGAGAAGCTTATAGTGGTGTCGTTGATTACATGATGTGGAGACGAGTCGTGGAGGGGATGGTGTGTTGATGACTGAGGGTTGTGTGTTGTTGGTGGATGGGTGGGTCAGTTGAAGGAAGGGGGAGGGCAATGTTTGTTTGTGTGTGTGTGTGTGTGTGTGTGTGTGAGAGAGAGAGAGAGAGAGAGGAGAGAGAGAGAGAGAGAGAGAGAGAGAGAGTCATGAATATATTTGTTTCATGTTTTTTTTATTGAGTTTAATTAGCTTTACCTCTTCAGTATCATCATATGCATCATTATAATAATTTAACTGTATGTATCAATTTCATAATAATATTGTAACTTATACTGTCTTGTCTCATTGCAGGTTAGCAGACGAGTGGAATACGGACAACAGGTAAATATTGTATACCTACCCTCACCCTATACACACACACACGCACACGCACACACACACGCACACGCACACACACACGCACACACACACGCACACACACACGCACACACACACGCACACACCACACGCACACACACACACGCACACACACACACACACACACACACACACACACACACACACACACACACACACACACACACACACACTCTACCAGTTGTATGTTGCATGGAATAATTTGAAAAGAAATATATCAGTTGCTCTAAATTTGCCAACTACATATTACCCCCTTAAGACCGATATTACCTGAATGAGTGCACAGGTAGATAGATAGATAAGCAGGCAGGCAGTTGGTGCATACAAGTGTTTTGCTTCATTAGCTTTAGAACACCTGTATAATTAGCATTCAGGTGTTTGGTATACAGGTTATCATTCGTGTTTACCGGATGTTTCTATTTTTGATGTGTTTACCTTTTTATTGCATTCATTTATTTTTTATTTCCACCGTTCTGAATCCTGAATGGTAACGTCTGTAGTTGTGTCTTGATTGATGTGGGTTTGATCCTACTCCATTTATAGTCAGGTCATTACTTAAGGGGGTACGGTAATTCACTTTTGTTACATTGGAGTGCCTTGATTCCTCCTAAGTATGGCAGGAAACAGGACCAGATGAACAAAAATAATGGTGTTCCGGTGCTTGGAATAGTTTGGAGGATTCAGTTGCTCCAGATTTACCAACACAAAATTGTCCCCCTTAATTAATCACGTCACCGATAGTCTTTAAGAGAGAAGTTTTGTTTTGGTAATTCTGGAGCAAACTGAATCCTCCAAACTATTCCAAGCAACAGAGCACCATTATTTTTGCTCTTCTGGTCCTGTTTCCTGGCATACTTTGGAGGAATCAAGGCACTCCAATGTACTAAAAAAGAATTGCCACCTTAAGAATAATTTGTTGTTGCCTCCGTTTGATGTGAAAAGGTTAGATAGACAGATAATAATATACAAATGATAATGTGGACTGAATATTTTTATCACGTAACCTTGGTAAGATCAGTAATTTAGGATGTGTATAGTGCGATACAGTATATAGGGTGTTATGTGCTTGACTGACCTGACCTTGTTATGGAGAGTTGAAAATACTACTTGTCCTTGTAACCTCAATAGGGAGAACTGTGTATGGATAATATTCAAGTAGAAATGTCCTGGGTTGGTCCAGTTCATTGTCCCATAATGAAAATCACATTGTACACAACCCTGCTGCACCTATCCATCCATAACAGGGAGGATTATCTTGTGATTTAGTGGGTACAGGCTGAAATTATAGCTTGTGTTATGGTTCGTCAGCCTTTGTTAATTAAATGGGCTTGTAATCTCAGCGTGTGTGTGTGTGTGTGTGTTTTGTATATATGTAGTGAAATGTGGTGCCTGTCGTGTAGGCTATGTATGTAGGCTATGTGGTGAAATATGGGCCAGTCATAATCTAGTTCAGTGACCCGAGACTCAATTTTGCGCATCATTTGCACCACACCTGGAAATTTCCTGTGTGTGTGTGTGTGTGTGTGTGTGTGTGTGTGTGTGTGTGTGTGTGTGTGTTGCCTTTTGGTGTGGTTAATTGAGACATTGAAGCCTGGGTTTCATTATACTCATTATTGTCTTGAATCATAAGGTGGAGTTGAGGATGAGGTGGAGAATGAGTAGAGGCAGTGGAGTGAAGAGTGGGGTGGAAAATGAGGTGAGGTGGAAAATGAGGTGAGGTGGAGTGAAGAATTGGGTGGAGAATGAAGTGAGGTGGAGTGAAGAGTGGGATGGAGAATGAGGTGAGGTGAAGTGGAGTGGTGATTGGGTGGAATGAGGTGAGGTGGAGTGGAGAGTTAGGTGGAGAATGAGGTGAGGTGGAGTGAAGAATGAGGAGGTGGAGTGGAAGAATGGGGTGGAGAGTGAGGTGAGGTGAAGAATGGGGTGGAGAGTGAGGTGAGGTGGAGTGGAGAGTTAGGTGAGGTGGAGTGGAGAGTTAGGTGGAGAATGAGGTGGAGTGTTCGAAGGGCAAGGTGTAGTCGAGTTAAGGATTGAGTGTGTGTGTGTGTGTGTGTGTGTGTGTGTGTGTGTGGAGAATTAGTTGTAAGTGGAGCGAGCGTAATTGTGGAGGTGTTGTGATCTATATATAACCTTGTGTGAGTGACGTGGTGCTGGCGTCAGTCGCTATGTCATGCAAGGAGTGGAGGAGGAGGAGGAGGAGGGAGGAGGAGGGAAAGAAACGAAGGAGAAGAGGAGGAGGGAAAGAAACGTAAAGGAGGAGGAGAGGAGGAGGAGGGAAAGAAACGAAAAGGAGGAAAGGAGGAGGAGAGGAGTAGGAGGAGGGGAGAAAGAAAGGAGAAGAGTAGGAGGAGGAGAGAAAGAGAGGAGAAGAGTAGGAGGAGGAGAGAAAGAAAGGAGAAGAGTAGGAGGAGGAGAGAAAGAGAGGAGGAGAGTAGGAGGAGGAGAGAAACAAAGAAGAGTAGGAGAAGGAGAGAAAGAGAGAAGAGTAGGAGAAGGAGAGAAAGAGAGAAGAATAGGAGGAGGAGGAGGAGAGAAAGAAATGAGGGAGACGAGGTGGTGGTAATGAATGGGAACTTACGCTTTAGATTTATATTCTCTGGTCATTCAGTAATTGTGGTTTTCTTGGTAAATAACACCCTTCCTGCTCTCTATAGTCTGTACCCATGCTGAATAACACACACACACACACACACACACACACACACACACACACACACACACACACACACACACACACACACACACACACACACACACACAGAGAGAGAGAGAGAGAGAGAGACGAGAGAGAGAGAGAGAGAGAGAGAGAGAGAGAGTATGTGTGTGTGTGTGTGTAAACCTACCGATCGAGAGGTAGGAAGAGAAAGAGAGAAACAGAGGAAAAGAGAGGGGTGCCAACCAGCCAGTGCCACCACCACCACCATGCAGAGGAGTGGAGATGGAGGTGCTGGCGGGCGCATGACGAAGGCTACGTGACGTCACCTGGCCTCCCACGCCACTCCTATGGGGGGGGGGAGGCGGGGATAGTAGGAAACGGGGGGGTGGTGGGGGGGAAGGAGGGAGAGGCCAGTGGGGGATGTAAGAGAAGTGAAGGAGGCAGTGGGGAAGTAAGAAAATATTATTGGGGAGTTGAGAAGAACTGACCTGACCTTGTAGCCCAGATAGTTTTTCATTTCCTTTTTTTTTGGGGGGGGGGGCAGGTGACATACATTTTTTCTTCAGACCAGAAAAGGAATAACGAAGCTACCCATTCTCGTCCGTTTGTACACGTGTTCTAAGGGTCACTCGTGGTAGTTATCAGTATTGAGACGCAAATAAAAATATATATATCCTCATAGATAGGAACAGAAAAGTTGAAAACACTCGCTGGAAACATGATGAAACATAGATACTAATTTATATGAAAAATAGATGCATACCAATTTAGATGAAACATAGATACCAAGTTAGGTAGGTATTCACAGTTAAATATATGGATTTAGGATGTTACTTGTTATGGGTGACTTATATAATTATGTACATATTTTTTCTTGAATATGTAAACAAGATGTAAATAGACACAGAAATAGGTATGTTATGCAGATGATATACTTGAATATAGAACAGGGATGCACAAATCGACAGGCAAAAATAGATGATGCCTTTATGTAAATAGCCACGTGAAGGTTATGAAGTGACAGGTGCTATTAATACTATATGTAGCCTATTTTTATTTTTTTTATTCATAGGTGTGTTGTGATGAGGTGGTTGTAAATAGTCATACATAGACGAGAATAGATTGCATGCACACGTACACAAGATTAATGGCACACACACAACACATGCATATGAGCAAACATACACACACTTGCATCATATTATATCCGCATGCACATTGATGATTTTTAAAGCAACACACACACACACACACACACACACACACACACACACACGAAGTAGCAAATAATTGTCACACCACCACCGTTTCCTCTTTCTGCAGCAGTCACACACGCACATAACGGCAATCAGAAAAACCACCACACACACACACACACACACACACACACACACACACACACACACACACACACACACACACACACACACACAGAGGCGACATCAGTGCACGCAATTACACACACGCACACACCCTCCCTCCCTCTGACAGGCGTTCTACGGTGCTTTCATTATTTTCCCACCCAGTGTAATTGGTGCGTTCTTAATTGCTGCTACTGGTGAGAGAGAGAGAGAGAGAGAGAGAGAGAGAGAGAGAGAGAGATTCAAATAAGTGAGGAACAGAGGGAGAAAGATAATAAATAACGAGGCAGACAGGTAGGTAGGTAGGTAAGGAAGGGTAACATATTTCGGTAAGACAGATATATTGGGAGAGTAGAAGATAAATGGAGGGAGGTTCTGTAGTTACGTGAGTGTTTTAATTGCTATGATTGCGTTGGGAAGACATAATTACTGTGATTTGGGGATGGAGATGGTGAATAGTGAGGTGTGGAGGAAAGGATGAAGATGGTAATAGACGGAGGAAGGAAGGAGGGAGGGAAGGTTGGGATGAGGGATGTGAGGAGGAGGAGGAGGAGATGATGATGATTTGAGAAAGAATGATGTGTAGAGGAAAGATGAAAAAAACTGAGTGTTAATATAGAATAGATGGGATAAAGAAAGGGAGATGATAATGATGATAGTGATGATTATGATGATATGAGGAATTGAGAAAACATGATTTGTAGAGGATGGAAGGAAAGAAAGAATTATAACGAGAGAAGGAAAGATGAATTATTGCATACACGATATTTTATATGCCTTTAAACCCTTTCTGGCGGCACATGACCACTAGAGTTACACCACCTTGTAAAAAAAAAATGAACTAATGAATTCTCAGCACTGACATTTGGTACTCATCTCTTTTATTTTATTTTCATTATTATAATTATATATATATATTTTTTATGTTTGACGCCGGCCAGTCAGTCTACCTACCGTTACTTCATTTTGACCTTGCTTGACCCCGGTTACATTCACATTTCTATATCCACTTTTTTTCCCGATCCTAATAATATACAGTATCTCTCTCTCTCTCTCTCTCTCTCTCTCCTCTCTCTCTCTCTCTCTCTCTCTCTCTCTCTCTCCCCTTTTTATGATCCTCTCCTAAATATTTTATTATCCCATTTTATTATCCTTTCATACTCTTGTGTTTTAGTCTAGCCAACCTGCCATCTCCCCTCATATCCCACGGACCTCCTCCCCCCTCCCCTCTCCCTCTTCCTCCTCACGGGTTTACCAAATCATGAGACCGCTTGCCCTTGCTTCCCCTCCCTTCCCCTTCCCCTCATCCCCTTCCCCTCGTCGCTTCATTGACTTACACTCCTCCCCCTCTCCACTCACCGTTGTTCACTACTGTACGTCCCCTCCACTCCCTCTATGTTTTTCACCTTCCTTCCCTTACCATTCTCTTCCCTGCCCCTTGCATTATTGTTTTCCATCTCCCTTCCCCAATTCCACTTACCTACATCACTTACTTTACCCTTCTTCCTACCTATACTACCCCTCCTACACCCAATTATACCCTCCCCTACGCACTCCATTTACCCTTCCCCAACCACCCCCTCACCCATTAACAACCTCCCCTTCGCACTCCCCTTCCCCCTACCAGCACCAACGTCACACCAAGATCAGTCATTCGTAGCCTCCCAACACAACTAACCAGAGCTGCCCACCAGAGCGTTACATCACCCTCACCACCATCCATCCTTCCTTCCTCTTGATTGTACGTGGGTTGTTGCCGTGTGACACCAACTCCACCTCCTCCACCACCACCATCATCATCTCTCCACTATCTCCATCACCACTTACCACCACTCACCACCATGACTATAAGCTACCCACTGTTGTCCCTTACACTGCCACTACTACTATCACGACCACTTATTCTTGTTACCACCCCACTACCGTCACGATCAACACCCGCTGGTTAGGTTAGGTTTGGTTTGGGTAAGTTTTGTTTAGTTTAAGTTTAGGTTATGTGTGGGACTGAAGTGTATTGACAGGTGACGCACATATAAAGATCAATGCCTCTGACTAAACACCTTGTCTGTCTGCTTAGAGGTGGGGGTTGGATTGGGGTTGGGTGTTTGTCTCATTCTGTCACAAATTTGGTGGTGGAGGTGTGACTTGAGGAGAGGGTTAGCGTTAGTCTATTGTGTAACATATAAAGGAAATGAAAAGGGGTTAGTCTGTCACAAATTAGGGATTGGATGGGGCTGCTCGAGGTTATAAAGTGTACAGTAAAGTCACAAGTTTAAGGTTATTGAGGTTGGAGTAGACTTGATAAAAGGTAAAGGTAGAATGGTAGTAGTAGATGTAATTATTGAGGTTGGAGTAGACTTGATAAAAGGTAAAGGTAGGTAGAATGGTAGTAGATGTAATTATTTAGGTTGGAGTAGACTTGATAAAAGGTAAAGGTAGAATATTATTGTAGTAGATGTAATATAGGATGGAATAGGGAGAAGTACTATCTAACCCAAATTACCCATCCTTCCCTTCCCTTCCCTTCCCCCCTTGTTGTCTCCCATGCAGTGTGGCCAGGGTCAGTCAGTGCCGGCAGCAGTGAAAGGGAATTAAATGCATCGTTTCATGGTCATATTCCTGTCTGGGCTCCTTACTACTATTCCAAGCCACAGCACACCAGTATATATATATTTTTTTTTTTAATTCTAGACCTGTTTTATAAGGCATACTTTGGAAGAATCAAGCTTCTCTATCTAGTGGTGTGCCTAAAGTATGTTATCCCCTTATCAAAATTACATAGCATAAAGACAATACCGTATGGAATTAAAAGTAAAAGACAGTGTAGATGTAAGCAGTAAACTTTAATATAATAATAGAGGGCATCAGTTTGTTGACCCAGACAGACCCGGAAGTGTTGTTGTACAAGTCTTTAGTAAATGAGTTTGAGAACATAATGTGAGTTAAAACACTATTATGAGTTTACAGCACAGTGAATCAAGCCGTGTATTACATTGTCTAACACAGAGTTATAAAGTGTGTCAGCTGGGATGGACGAACCTTAGCTTGTCATCTCTTTTGTGTCTCGTCCCCCCATTTTTACTAATTTAATTTTCATCGAATGTCTGTCTGCCTTACTCATTCTTCTCTCTCCTTAATTCCTTTTCCTTTACACCCTTCCTTCTACCTTCCATTCTTGTCTGTGTTCTACCTGTCTCTCCTTCCATTTATCTCTTCTCTGCCTACTCTCCCACCTCACAGCAGCTCTCTTACCCACCCATTCTCCCTCTAACATCACTCTCCCACCCACCTATGCTAACTCTAACATCTCTCTCACACCCACACACACCAATTCCCCCCCCCCCCTCAACATCCCTCTCTCACACACCCATTCTCCCCCATCATCTCTCTCTCTTCACACACACATTCTACCCCCTCAACATCCCTCTCTCACCCACCCATTCTTCCCTCCAACATCATCCACATTTCCTTCTTCTCCACCTCGTCTCCCATCCGTCCTCCACATCAATGAGTCAGCAGCTTTACACCTCATTCACATGCTGCTCACTTCATCCTCTTTCCCTCGTCTCTTTTTTGACTAACTCTGGCCTTTCACTTTCGTCTTCGGCTTCTTTATATGTATTACCTCAGCCCGTTTTGGTGTGGTTATTATTGAGCACCCCCCCACCCCCGTGAGAGAGAGAGAGAGAGAGAGAGAGAGAGAGAGAGAGAGAGAGAGAGAGAGAGAGAGAGAGAGAGAGAGAGAGAGAGAGAGACTGCCCAAGGTGAAGAGAAATGAGATATATAATGAGATTGGATGGGTCTAATGGGAGGGAGAGAAAGTTCTTTCATTACCTTTACTTCTCTCTTCACTTTCTCTTTCCTCTTCTCTTCTCATTTTCTCCTCTCTGTCTGTCTCTTTTCTCTTCTTTCTTCTCTCATTCTCTGTCTCCCTGTCTCTCTACTCTGACCCCCCTCTCCTCTTCTCGGACTCCCCCTCTCCTCTCCCATTATTCCTATCCCTTCATTATCATGCATCCAGCCCTTCTCTCTCTCTTGTCACGTCAACTTTACATTCTCCAATCGACTAAAACGCCTCCATTCACAGTAGTGCCTGGAAACCATTGATGTGCAACAGGGTGTGGGTGGGGTAAGGTGGGGATAGGGGGTGTTAATGGATGGCTGGGGGGACGGGAGGAAAGTTGAGGAAAGTGTGGGAGGGGGAACCTGAGGAGTGGTAGTGAGGGTAATGGTTGTTGTAGTAGCAATAGTAGTAGTAGTAGTAGTAGTGTTGGTGGATGGAGGAATGGAGTGGGAGGTTGGTAATGAAAGTATTGGATGAAGTGTTGAATAGACTGGTAATTGGATATTGGGATTGAGCGGTGTGGGTGTAGGAAAGGGTGAGTATTGGAGTGGGGGAAAGGAAAGAACAGGGGTAGTAGAGAAATTAGCTCAGTGAAAGAAGTGAGTGATAGAGAACGATAGGGGATAGTAGAAATGTAAATAAAATGATGGATGACAGGAATAGAAGTGTGTGTGTGTGTGTGTGTGTGTGTGTGTGTGTGTGTGTGTGTTAGAGTCGACAATATCCCCCTCACTCTGATGATGACCTTGCTCCAACACTCACACACTCAACTGACTCAGCCTTGCAGCATGTACAGGTTATAGCCATGACCAAGGCTATGTAGTGGATGGGTGGGTGGCCTGTGGGTGGTCAGTCAGTCAGTCAGTCAGTCAGGGCTTTGGTCACGCTGGGGAGGTTAGGTAGGGTTGAAGGGACGGGGAAAAGTATAGTGAAAAGATTGGGAAGGGTTGAAAGAGGAGGAGGAGAGTGGAGAGGGTGGAAAGGGTAAAAAGGATAGTCGAAAGATTGGGAAGGGTTGAAAGAGGGGGATGAGGATAGTGGAGAGGGTGGAAAGGGTAAAAAGGATAGTCGAAAGATTGGGAAGGGTTGAAAGAGGGGGAGGAGAATAGTGGAGAGGGTGGGAAGAGTAAAAAGGATAGTGAAAAGGTTTGGTAGGGATGAGGGGAAGGGATATAGGATAGGTTTGGCAGGGTTGAGGGGAAGGGAAATAGGATAGGGTTAGCAGAGTTGAGGGAAGGGGTAAAAGGATATTAGAGAGATTGGGGAGAAGGGAAGAGGATATTGGAAATGTTTGGTAGGGAGGAGAGGAAAGGGAAGTAGTATAGTTGAGAAGGGTAGGGGTAAATGAGGAGGTTGAGGAGGCTGAGTAAGGAAGCGATTGTACAGTAGAGGAGAAGGGATCGTGGGAAGGGTAGGGGAAGAGAAAGTTAAGAAAGTTGAGGAAGGGGATGACTTTATAAATGACATGTGAAAGATGTGTAAATTATTAGTAAAGAAAATAGCCAAAGTTGAAAGAAAATGAGTATGAGTATAACAAGCGGCAGGCAAGTAGCGTAAAGATAAAAAGAAGTACAGTAAGAAGCAGTCAGAGTTAAAATGTAGACAGTAATTACAGGAAGCAGAGTACTCACCACAAGGAAGACTACCAAGCAAGAAAATAAATATTATATTTATGTATATATTATAAACCCAACCTGAACTATTTCTGGTGGGGTGATGAAGCGGTTGTTAAGCATTTACTCTTGCGTTAATGACTAGTTGATCACACACACACACACACACACACACACACACACGTAATAGCGAAACAGCTGATTATTTACCCAAACGATAATGACACGAGGCGAGTCGAGTCGAGGCGAGGGCTACTCCACCGTGACAGTGAAGATTTACACCTGACTCATCACTCTCTCACAGTGCTCTGGTCTTTGTTGTTGTTGTTGTTATTATTACGTCATTACCGGCTACCGTACCTCCAACGTGGACACATAACGTTGTCGTGCGGTAAATATCAGTGTTGTCGGTAGATAATAACGCTGTGTTTTGATTGTTAACGTTCTTTCTTGAATAAATTATAACGCTCTGTTCATAAATTTTAATGTTGTGTGATGCATCTTTGTAAGTTTGTGATACCTGCTTCCGTTAAGTATAAACTCTTAATATTTAGGTCTTACACTAGTAATAATATTATGTTTTAATATTTTAATGTTTGTTTCCGTCCGTAAATAATATGTACAAAAATATACACCTTGCATGTTGTAAGTAGAGTGTATACGACAGAGGTCAGGTCAGAGTTCACCCATTGTTTGTAGGGGTCACGGGAAGGGGGAGCAAGAAGGGGGTCCCTGTTCTTGTCACACCCACCAACCCCATTGTAACGTTAACCTGTCACACCAACTCTTTGTAACTCTAACCCGGCAGTTGTGAATAGTCATATTTTTGTTTTCAACAGAATAAAATTGTTTTGAAATAAAGGTGGTGTTAATTAAAATGCTACACCAAGGAGAAAAGTTATTTGAGTTAATATTTTACTCTAACAACCTCTGTGTACTCTGGTGTGATAAAGATCTATTGAAGTAAATCTGAATAGAATTGTAGAAAGCAAGAATACTCAAACTGGCAGGGATGTGAAGTGTCAAGAATTACCAAAAATAACATCCACTGGGAAAAAAATGCAAAGTGTTACCACAAACTTTAAGGGTGTAATTCACTTTTTTGGTACATTGGAGTGCCTTGATTCCTCCAAAGTATGCCAGGAAACAGGACAAGATGATGAACAAAAATAATGGTATCCAGTTGCATGGCATAGATTGGAGGAATCAGTTGCTCCAGATGTACCAACACTGTACGTACTTCCCCCATAATGAGAACCAAACAGCCTCACAAGGACCAGAAGCTATGTTGACGTGTAGCAGTCCTTTGTATTCCATTGTGTATTCCTGTACGATGCTAACAATGGCAGGCAGAGTCAGACGGGAAGGGGTATAGGGGGAGGGACCTTGGGCCGTCAGTATTCAGTTGTAATCCATCAATCACAGTCCCAGCCTTGGCCAGGTCGCCGAATGATGCTACAAACGTAAACAAACAATGGAAAGTCTATTGAACGTTGCTAATAAAGACTGAATGAATAATAATAATAATAAAGACTAATATATACACTGAAGAAATAATATTAAAGTCTAATAAATACACTGAAGAAATAATAATAGTCTAATAAATTCACTGAAGAAATAATATTAAAGTCTAAATACACGGAAGAAATAATAATAATATAGTCTAATATATACACTGAATAAAGAATAATAAAAACTAATAAATACACTGAATAAACAACAACAACAACAATGGGAAGGTCTGTAGTTAAAATGTATTCGTAATTTGTTCCTGTATTGGCGAAAATGCTGTTATTAATACAGTAAGAAAAAAAAAATAGATAGGTATACAGTCGCGGCACATAATAGTCCTTGACCAGGGTGTAAGGGGAAGTCTGGTCAAGGATTATTATTATTATGTGCCGCGACTGTACACGCTTCGCTTACATTTGTCTTGGATTACATTACATTTACCCCAAAAAGCCATATAGACATTTAGTGAGGGACCAGTTACATTTTTGTTTACCTGGTTGAATAAGATGGAAAAACTCAATAGACCAATATTATTCGTGGGTGAAGTTACTTTGTAATGTGTGTGTTTTGGTAAGGGTAGGAATGTCATGGTAACATTGATTTGCATATGTATTATTTATAGCCTCGTGCCAGACAGGGTTTCTCTTTATCTCTCTCACACACACATACACACACACGTATATCCACTCAAGCACACTAACACAACCTATAAATTAATGTTGCTCTGTGTGTGTGTGTGTGTGTGTGTGTGTGTGTTCCAAGTGCGTGCGTATGTGGTTCAAAGTTTTTTCGCGTGGTTAAACTTGCATGCTTTCCGGCCTGTTGCTTGTGGGTTTTAGTTTTTCTTATTTTAGGGACTTTCACTCTTTTAAGACTATATATTTCTGAAGACTCCATATATATATATAACGACACACACACACGATAAAAAAAAAAAATCCTGCAGTGAGTGAATGAAAGTGAACCATAATATATGAACCAATAATAATTAAGGTGGAAGTGCAGTGTTGGTAAATCTGGAGCAACAGATTCCTCTAAACAATTCCAAGCAACAGAACACCATTATTTTTGTTCATTTTGGTCCTGTTTCCTGGCATACTTTGGAGGAATAAAAAAAGTGAATTACCCCCTTAAACTCATATCTTGTTTCCATTGTCATTAATTAAAATTTTCTCTCTGTGTAACCATATCCCACATCACCAACACCAACAACACCACCCACTGCCTGCTTCTCTTACATCCTACTACTAGGCTACTCGTCATTATAATCATTTTCCTACCACACTTCTATCCCGTCCTCCCCCTTCCCCCTCCCATTATTTCTTTCCCTGCCATCACTCCCCCTCACCTTCTGCTCCCATCCTCCCCACCTCTTCTTCTGCCCCCCCCCACCCCCACTTCCCCATTACTGTTAAGTTTCTTGTTCTTGGCCATTCCCCTTCTGTTCTCCTTTCTCCCTGTCTCTTCTCTCTCCTCTTTACTCTTCTTTCCTCCCTGTCTCGTCTCCACTCCCCTTTCTTCCCTGTCTCCTCTCCACTCTTCTTTCCTTCCTGTCTCCTCTCCACTCCTCTTTCCTCCCTGTCTCCTCTCCACTCCTATTTCCTCCCTGCCTCCTCTCTACTCCTCTTTCCTTCCTGCCTCCTCTCTACTCCTCTTTCCTTCCTGCCTCCTCTCTACTCCTCTTTCCTTCCTGCCTCCTCTCCACTCCTCTTTCCTTCCTGCCTCCTCTCCACTCCTCTTTCCTCCCTGTCTCCTCTCCACTTCTCTTTCCTTCCTGTCTCCTCTCCACTTCTCTTTCCTTCCTGTCTCCTACTCCACTCCTATTTCCTTCCTGCCTCCTCTCCACTTCTCTGTCCTTCCTGACTCCTACTCCACTTCTCTTTCCTTCCTGCCTTCCCTCCACTTCTCTTTCCTCCCTGTCTCCTCTCCACTTCTCTTTCCTCCCTGCTTCGTCCTGCTGACTCCCTTACTCTCACCACTCACCCTCTGGTTCATTCCCTCTTTCCCCTCATCCAATCAGGTTTCCTAGTTGGGTCCCCTTCCCCTCCCTTATCCATCTCTCCCTTCATTTCCTCTTCCCTCACTCCCATCCTCCCTCTCGCTTTCCTCTCTTCTACCCCTTTTGCTTTCCTCTTTTCTCCCTCCTATTTTCCTCTCTTCTCTCTCCTACTTTCCTCTCTCTCCCTTCACTCATCCTCCCTCTCTCTTTCATCTCCTCCCTTTTTGCTTTCCTCTTTTCTCCCTATTCCCTCACTTCCATCCTCCCTCTCCTCTCTCTTTCCTCCCATGTTGCTTTCCTCTTTTCTCCCTCCTACTTTCTCCTCTCCCTCTTCCTTTACCTTCCTCTCCCTCTTCCTTTACCTTTCTCTCCTTCCTTTACCTTCCTCTCCCACGTACAGTACTTTCCTCTCTCCTGGGCCCTAATAATCTTCCTCCTAGCCACTTTTCCCTCCCTCCATCCCCCTATTTTTTTCTCCTCCATCCCAGGGGGTCCTTACCTTGCATTTTTCTCTCCCTCAACTCTCCCTTTTTTTATTTTATTCTCCCAGTTCCATTTTAAGGTTTTTTTTTCTCCCCCTTTTTCTTTCCATCCATCTCATCAGTCATTTTTTTTTTTATGTTACTTACCCCTTCTGACTTCTTTTCGATTTTATCTCTCCTTCCCTTCCACGTCGTCTCTTCGTCTTCCATATTATTATTATTTCCCTCAGCTCAACCCCTGTCCCTAACATACTGTACCTATATATCTCTGTCACCAATGAGCCCTCCCTTAGGTTGTGTTGGTTTGAGAGAGAGAGAGAGAGAGAGAGAGAGAGAGAAAGAGAGAGAGAGAGAGAGAGAATGTGTGTATGTGTGAAAGAGAGAGAATGAATGTGTGTGAGAGAAAAAAAATTGTGTGTGAGAGAGAGAGAGAGAGAGAGAGAGAGAGAGAGAGAGAGAGAGAGAGAGAGAGAGAGAGAGAGAGAGAGAGAGACACCTCTCTATTGTATACGGGTGGGTAATCAGTTTTGTGGCTCACCTCAGAGGAATCATTATTATGCTCTTCATCTAAATAAATTGATAACCTCCATAAGGAATAATCACCAGTATCGATTTCCCTCGTCCTTCGTCCTTCAATCTCAGGGTAAAATAAACATAACATAGTATAGAGTCCCATTATACTCTGACCCCCTAAAGCAGCTGGTTGGTTGGAGGACGGAGAAAGTTTAATAATTGTAACCAGAGGAAGGACGTGAATAAACTGCTGTGTTAAGTCTTGTTTGTATAAGGTATAGGTAGCATATAGTTTGTTGTAAGGGCTGCAATAGGGCAGTGTGTGTGTGTGTGTGTGTGTGTATCAGAGGAGGCAGGTGGTACGGCAGGTGTTTTCCGATTGATAACACCTGCATGTACTTGGTTGCGCACACACACACACACACACACACTTTCTCTCTCTTTATATATATATATATTTTAAACACGAGACACGTTGAAAATTATACTGAATGATGCTCGTGGTGGTAGTGTATAGTGGGAAAGGTTGTGAAGTTTCTGTCTTGTGTCTAGTGTAGGGATAGTAGTTAGTGATGAGGTATAGAGTGTTGCTGTTTTGGTAGTGGTTGTGGTAGTAGTAGTAGTGGTAGGGATGGTACTTAGTAATAATGGCTCTAATAGTGGTAGTACGATATGGGAGAGTGAGAGTTAAGTAACATTTCCCCTACATTTGTTAAAGATTACGCAAATGGAGGGACGCATAAGTACTCTAATAGCTTTGGTAATTGTCCCATAGCGGTGGAACAGATGGCTCCATAATGTAACTAACTAATGTAATACGGGTAGTGAGTGAATGATGGTGTATAGTGGAACGGGTGGCGTGTGTGCGTGTGTGTGTGTGTGTGTGTGTGTGTGTGTGTGTGTGGTAATAGAGGCACTGGTAGGTAGGTAAGGTAAGGGTATTATGGTGTAAGATAATGGTGGTAGTGGTAACAGTATCGTAGTGGTGTAATAATGGTAGTTTGGGTCATGGAGAGAATGGGAAGGACGGTGGTAATGGTGTGTGTGTGTGTGTGTGTGTGTCGTTTCAGAAAGGTAGTGGTAGCAATATGGAGGGACTGTGTGTGTGTGTGTCGTTTCAGAAAGGTAGTGTAGCAATATGGAGGGACTGTGTGTGTGTGTCGTTTCAGAAAGGTAGTGGTAGCTGAATGGAGGGACTGTGTGTGTGTGTCTCGTTTCAGAAAGGTAGTGGTAGCAATATGGAGGACTGTGTGTGTGTGTGTGTGTCGTTTCAGGTATGGGAGGGTGTGTGTGTGTGTGTGTGTGTGTGTAATTTCAGAAAGGTAGTGGTAGCAGTATGGAAGGGACTGTGTGTGTGTGTGTGTGTTTTGGGATCGGTATGGTATGGCGTAACCTTGGCCCCCACATCCCCTGTTCTGCTTTAGTCTGGCAGGGGTCTGGTAGCTTCAGGGGGTTGTGCGACTGTGCGGTAGCGGCGGCGGCGTGGTGGTGGTGGTGGTGGTGGTGGGATGACAGAGTGAGGGAGAGAACGTTGGTGATGGTGAGATGACACTGAGGGAGAGAACTGCGATGGTATTGGTGGTGGGAGGAGGAGGTGCTGAGAACATAGGTAGACTAGAAATGAAAGGGAAGGGAATGATGGAGATAAAAGAAAGTATGATGGGGATAAGGGAAGGTATGAGAGAGAGCGTGGAGGGGGGGGGGGTGAACGAGAGAGAGAGAGAGAGAGAGAGAGAGAGAGAGTCGACAAAGAGCAGGGAATGAATGAGAGAGAGGCGGAGGGAGGGAGGGAGCAAGGGCGAGAAGGCTAGCAAAAGGTGGGAGAGATGGAAGGAAGGAGGGAGGGAGGGAAACTGGTTGGGGAGGAAGCGGAGAAGAAAGGAACAAGGAGGGGGAGAGAGCGGGGCAGAGGAGAGGTAAAGAGGAGGCGAAAGAGGACGAGTGAAGGAATGTCAATCTATCGAAAATGTTACGAAAGAGAGAGAGAGAGAGAGAGAGAGAGAGAGAGAGAGAGAGAGAGAGAGAGAGAGAGAGAGAGAGAGCAAATGCAAGAATGGAGTGAGGAGGAGGAGGAGGAGGAGGTAGTAAAATCAATGATAGAATGGAAGAGAACAGAGCGAGAGGAAGGGAGAGAGGCAGAGTGAAAGGAAATGAATAAAAGGGAAAAGAGAGAGAGAGAGAGAGAGAGAGAGAGAGAGAGAGAGGAGAGAGAGAGAGAGAGAGAGAGAGAGAGAGAGAGAGAGAGAGAGAGAGAGAGAGGAGAGAGAGAGAGAGAGAGAGAGAGAGAGGGGGGCACACACACACACACACACACACACACACACACACACACACACACACACACACACACACAAAAAAAAAAAAAAAACACACACACAAAACACACACACACACACGAGGGGACACAGTACAAGTCGTTACAATGACGGTGTGGGCAACGGAGGGAAAGTAAAGGGAATAGATAGGGAAGGGGTGTTATTGAAAGAGGGGAAAGTGAGGGGAGATAGGGAGGGTTTGAGTAAGGGGATAGATAGGGGGGGTGGAGGTTATTGAAAGAGGGGAGAAATAGAGGACAAGGGGAAGGTGTGTGGTGTGTGTGTACGTGCGTGCGCTTGTGTGTTTGTCTGTGCGAGCGTGTCTGTGTGTGCTTGCGTGTTTTAGAGGATAAATATATTTTTGGGAGAGAAAAGAGAGAGATATTGTGTGTCGAGAGTTTCTCTAAACATATTGGAGGGGAGGAGTATATAATGGTACACGGGATGAGACACACACACACACACACACACACACACACACACACACACACACAGGGAGGACAGACCATGGAGGTACAGACTGATAGGCAAATATGGGAAAAGGTAGAGAAAGGGGCAGGGGGGGGGGGGTGAGTTGGTAGATGGAGGATTTGAGAAAGTGTGTGTGTGTGTGTGTGTGTGTGTGTGTAGATGTGAAGGATAGGTCAAGTAGGCGAGTGAGAAAGCGTGTGGAGAGGTGAGAGTGGAGTTGGTGGATGGATGGGTACAGAAGGTGGTGATGTGTGGATGACATGTGGTGAAGTGTTAAAGGTTGGTTGGGAGTGATTGGACAGTGAAGGACATGTACAGTATAAGCTATAGACACAGTGAAGGAAAGTAGGTAAGGAAGTAGAGAGTGTGGAAGGCTGTAGGTGGAGTGTATGGAGGTCAGGTGATGGAGAGGCAAGAGTTGTGAACGAAGGAGGTATAGAGCAAAAATATGAAGGAAAAGTTTATCGTAGTGGGCGGTAGGGAAGACAAATGTAGACACGGAGAAGCAGTGGAAGAAAAAAAACCAGCCATGTCGTGGAAAAATATCATAAAACATGAGAAAACACAATGGAGAGAAAAATTGGGAGGAAATAAGCTTAATCATAATAAGCACGAAATTTCCCTGAGATTTCGCCTGTACATTTCACTAACCTTGTTGATGTCGACTATAATAACCCCTTTATAAAATTATGATAAATGTAGTAGGTTATGATTATATAGTTAGTTAATGTAGTATTCTGGTAGTATGGTGTCAACAGCATGAAACAAAACAAGACCCAAGGCAGAAGTAATGAAGATGGGAAGAGGTAGCAACTCAGTGATAGTGGTGAGGGAAATGGTAGTTGTAATAATCTTAGTGAGGTTAGTGGTGATTAGTGAGTGAAGAGAAAATAAGCGAGGGGAAGGTAGTGGTGGATTAGTAAGCTAGGTGATGGAGACGAGATAAGAGGTAGTGTAAGCCTGGAGGTGGTGATGGTGGTGAGGCCGGCTGTGGTGAGAGAAGAGTCAGTAAGCCAAGTGGTGATGGTGGTGAGGCCGGCTGTGGTGAGAAAATAGTCAGTAAACCACCAAGTGGTGATGGTGGTGATGAGGTTGGTAATGGTGAGGCAAGTGGTGAAAGAAGACTCAGTAAGCCAGGTGATGGTGGTGAGTGGTTGTAGTAAAGGGCGTGACACTCACTGTTGTTTTGGCAAGGGAGGTTTTTGTCGGGACCAGTAATTAATGTCTCGCTTCCTCTCTCGCTCTCTTCCTCCCTCCCTGCACTCCCACTGTTACCAACCAACCCTATCCTCCCTTCCTCTTTGTATTAATGCTGTTACCATCCACCCACATCTCATCTTCCCTGCATAAATACTGTCATCAATCAACTCTCTCCTCTCCTCTCCTCTCCTCTCCTCTCCTCTCCTCTCCTCTCCTCTCCTCTCCTCTCCTCTCCTCTCCTCTCCTCTCCTCTCCTCTCCTCTCCTCTCCTACTTACCCCTACTTTCACCATGTATCCCTTTCCTTCCTCCCTCTTCTATACCCTCTTCTATCTACCTACACCACTATTGTCACCCCGCCATCCTCATGTCCCCATGCACCTTAGGTGCATTGTCACCACCTGCTGCTACCCTCTCCCTCCCAGCACCCCTATTTCTACTACACCTCTCTTCTAGAGTTATGTGAACTCCAACTGGAACCCTATAGAGATATTTAATGAGGTACTGGGTTATATCACCTAAAGCATAAAGTATGTTGTGCATTGAGTCTACAGTCCAGTCTTTGTATATATACAGTATATTGGCTGACTTCAGGAGCTTGTGTCCAGTGCCTTGTTTCTGTACAGTACCTTAACACCCCTCACTGAATTGTTGCGTTTGTTTGCAGATTGCGCCAGCGAAGAAACTGTGGGGCGTGGAGGAGGGAAAGCCAGACAATAAGGGCATCTTCAACATCGGTGAGGCATCATGGCGGGAGGCGGCGTGGAGCACAGCCACCCCACACGCCGCCCCTCCACATCGTAAGTCTTCATTGACACCCCTGCTGATCCATGCATGGTCAAGTGTCATCTGCAGTGATTTTTCGTGACTGTAGCACTGTAGTAGTAGTAGGAAAGATATAGTCTTCAGGGGATTTCTAAAAGTTTGACCATGGGGGATTTATTTAATTTTTTGTGATTATTTACATTTTTTGTCCAAATCTTTTGTCACAAATTTATAATTGAAAATAAATTCATATTTGTAAAGGGAGGATCCAAGTATAGTAATTTATAAAATTATTACTAGTACCTGGTATGTGGGGATTTCAGATGGTTGTCAATAGTGTCAAATTATTTTGAGTACGACATGCATGGATCGTGTACTGCTCTTGAGGTTCTGCACTTTCCAATTTACTTTCTTCTCATACCTTATAAATCAAAGCCTTGTTGGTGTGCCACGACAACACCTGACACTAACCCTCTGCCTTCTACTGCAGCTGGCCACGGGCTGAGTATGGGGGTGAGCCAACGGGGGGCGGGGCGTCCACAGTTCCCCGGGGGTGACTCTGTGTTGTCACCCCGTGCCACAGACCATGCGGGCGTCGGGCTGAAGATGGTGGAGTACGTCCTGGCCTCCTCTCCCACTGGCAAGGACCTCGATGCTAGGATGGCAAACCTCGCGCTCAGGGTGAGTCATTACCACCGGGACTTGTGGAGATGAGGTCCTCTTTAGCTTTTAATTTGTATCATTTTACATTTTTTCTGGCTGGTAGTGCAGATCTACAAAATTTTGATACTTTGAAAAATTGATATAAGATCTAATGGTTTTCATACACGAAACATGAATCTATTTCATATTACTAAGAAGGAAATTGGTGCATTTTCACCAGGATAGATAAGAACACACTATAGTGAGGTTACTGTATATGATAGGAAGTCCCTCCATGTGCTACTTGATTCATGTGTAGGTGTGATTGAGTCATTCCTTTCATCCTAAAGGAGGGGCATTGGGTGGAGACAACATTTGTATACACCACTTGGACATAATGTGATGACTTCTGTATTAGGCACTGAGGGAAAGTTGATAAGCATCGACTCTTGGTGTGATAGTTTAGAGAGGGATTTAGTCTAACCCTCCTGGAGTTATATATGTTCATTTTCCTCTCTGTTAGTGTCTGCTTGGCTGTCTGTCAGCATTTCTGTATGGTGTATATATATATCTGATTCTACTTGATAAAAAAAATATTAACCGACACATTCTGCTAACTGTTGCTTGTATAACATCGCATATATTTTTTTTAACTTGGCGAAAATGTAATTTCCCTTCTGAGTATTTTGATCTTAGATAAACCTTTTGCATATATTTAAGTGTTTATAAGTAGGAGATAAGTACCTTGTTGTGTAAAATTTTGGTGTGATTTGTCTTGGATATATTAAAATTAGCAACAACAAAAAAACAAATTTATTGAGGGAACCGGTAAATAAACAGGAGTATAGACACTATTTTTATCTTGTTAATTTCTTTATCTCTCCTTAGTGAGTTGAGTGGCAGTTTTTAGGTCCGAATATGTCTGGTTTTCATGCAGTATTGAAAGTGGTAATGAGGGAAATTGAGGTGTGGTGAGTTGGTGCCATTTAAATATCACCATTTTTAGAATTGCCACATCATAAGCTGAGGGAGTGAAGGCATGACTGGGAAGTAGTCAAGGGAAAGTTGTGGATTCACTACGACCCCTCTTGACATTATTAAGTAATTTTTTAGTGTTTGAGATAAGGTTATAAGGTCAGGTTTTACAAGGAAAATATTATACAAATGTGATGTACCGTAAGATATTTTTTTCTTACTAAGGGTTTCCTGTGTTTTAAATTAGGTAATAAGGGCAAGGTAGTGACTGAAATTTTATTTTTTAAATGTGCCAAGACAGTTTATTTTATTTTAAGCATTTTAGTGTTGCATAACTTTTTAACTAATTCGTATATTGGCAGGCATTAATAGCACATACATTCATACATACATATACCAGGTCTTCATCTCCATGCTGGAGTTAGCCCTTTGTTAGGGAAATCTTACAGAGGAGGGGGTTTCCCGTACCCCTCGCTCTGCGGCCATTGCACTGTAAATAGTGGTCAATGGGGTTACAACATCCCTACACCTATACACATCCCTGATAAATAGCACATGCCATAATTAGCACACACCATAATATCACATACCATAAATACATACAGCAATAGTATTTTATATAACACATTACATGTAGTGTATTTTACAAAGGTTTAGATTTATACATGTTACAGGTACCATGAGTTCAGTTACTGTAATCTGTTTTTTTAATGCACCTTCTAGGGTAGACAGATGGCGACTTCCAACCATCTGTTTATGGCAGCTCATTTTTATTAGTTATAAATATAGTGTGATGACTTAATATATACTTCCCTGACTAGTATGATTGAAGTCTTAGCTTTATAATGAGGAAGCACAGTTTATTTGCTCTTGTACTTTTTTCCCTTGCAATCTCTTCATAAACATTGCAGAGTATCATAACTAAAAGCATATGAAAAGTCCCTCGCACAGAGTAGTAAACAAGCAAATACTGTGTACGCACCTTGGCTCGCTTCCCACATAGTGACAGATATACTTAAACCTTACTAGCAAGTCTCACATTCTTCACCCACACACTCTCCCTTTCACTGTAACATCCCTGGAAGGTTTGTGTAGGAGTGGGTGGAATGGTACACTGGGTTCATGACACAGCTTTCCTCTTCCCACCACACCCAATGTTTATCAGGAATAATTTGGAAGATATTTAAAAGTCATATTTCAATTGTGATGGTGACTTTGCTTTATTGATCACATTGTTTTTTCAGTTTAAATAGTCATAGTTACTTATTTGAGTGTGATTGATTTTACATGTTTGTGTATCGTGTGTATCTAGCCATGGTACGGTAACTAGGTTGCAAAGTTGATTATCTTGCTTTTCATGTGAGTTAATTTTCCTTGTCTTTCTTGGCCTCCTCCTCATGGTTGGTGTGTGAGCAGAATGGTGGTGGTGAGGGTAGCAAGGATAAGAAGGACAAGGCTCCCTCACCATTCGACCCCACCAAGAAGGACGTGGAGAACGGCAACGCACCTCAGGCCAACGGCATTGTACAGAACGGACTTGACGACGACAAGACATTCAAGTAAGTCTCTTATGGTAGCCTTATGTAAAAGATTTATGTATGAACACCACAGGTTACATATAATTGTAAAATGTTGTTTTAATTTCAAGTTATTGAGAAGTAGGTGTACAGTAGAGGCAAAACTTTCTTTTATGTTCATGACTGTATCTTGAGAATGGAATCCAAGCAATTTGTATGTTGGTTGACAGGACTACAAAGTGTATAATTGGCCTGAAAACACGCACACAACATAAATCAGAACAAATTATGACGCTAAAATATGTGCTTGGGACCTCTTTCAGTATATGAAGAGAATCTAAGCAGGATGAAAGCATTGTAACACTGTAAATATATTTGGCTCTGGTATGTAGGCATTATCTTGTCAGTCCCAGTATTTTGATTACTGTTCCTTCTGCTGGGAAAAAAATTATAGGGTGCCTAGGCAACATATGTATTAATGATAATCTTCATGGCTGGTTATAGTGTTAGAAATATAACTGGTGTGCCACCTACTCATCTTTAGCCTTATAATTAAGGAAGTCTTGAAGCTTTGGGAGAGTGTACAGTTGTTATGACATGTACCTTATTGTATTTAAACATGGTTATTGTAAATTATTCCTATGCCCTTGACTATATGTTAGGTGTATTGTATATAAACCCGACTGTATCAATTTCTTGCCTGAAAAACAGTGCATACAGTAGTTTGTTTGATAGAGAAATTGTATAATGGTGTGTAGAATTTGTATATGTGTTTTTAGGCAGTAACTGACTAGCAACTAAGGATGGAAGGAGAAGCCTTGGCAGACAGCAATACCGGTGTAGAGATTTAATCACGAAATTTACAGGAGTGGCCTGAAGATGACTGACAGGAGCCGGAGAGAAGTGGAGAATGTTGGGAAAAGCCTGATAATGATGTGTTTGCATATGTAGTTTCATTGGATAAAATTGCTTAGAGAGAGAGAGAGGGAGGGAAAAAAGGATTGTAGGTGTGTGTCTGACAAGTGACCTGTCATGACCTCTTGTGATCCTTGGCATGTGTCCAGTAATGCTGCTCTGGTCTCCTATCCTTCCTTCCCTCTTTCTATCCTTTACCTCCCTCACCTTTCTCTTCATCTATCTTATTTTCCTCTTCCCTTCTCTCCATTCCTTTCTTTCCATTTTGCCCCACTTTCTGGTTGTCTCCAAAATTTTTCTCAGCCTCTCTTGCTTTCCTCCTCCCCTCGCTCCCTTCCTGTCTTTCCCTCTTGACGTTTTTTCTTCATTCAAATGCCCTTTTACTCACTTCTGTTCCCCTTTTGCTTCCTTTTCTTTCCCCAGCACACCTCTCCCTGTCACCCTCCCCTCCCTTCCCTTCCCTCCCCTCCCTTCCCTTCCCTCCCCTTCCCTCCCTTCCCTCCCTTCCCTTCCCTTCCTTCCTTCCCTTCCCTTCCCTCCCCTCCCCTCTCCCCTCCCCTCTCCCCTCCCCTCCCTCCCCTTCCTCCCCTTCCCTTCCCTCTTCTGCATCCTCCAGTTTTTTTATGGCTAGTCCTGTCATCCTCGTCTCGTTCATTAACTCCTCTTGCCTGCCAGCATCTTACCCTGTTTATTTAACCACCCTCCACTCACTTGCCATGCACTGTGTTGTCTTTGTCTGGTGTGAGCTGATGTCCTCATCTCTGGTACTCAATCTTTCCCCACTTTCTTTTCAGTTCTGTTACTTCACTGTTCTGTTCCCCTCCATACATACCTCCCCTTCTTCTTCAGTCTCCCTCTGTCTCACTTTTTGTTCTGTGCTTGTTCATCTACCTTTTTCCCTATTTATTTTTATTTTATCCTCAATTCTATCTTACTCTACCTCCATTCTACCTTATTCAATTTTGTCTCCTTCCTTGCCATCCTCTTTAGTTGTGCACCCATTGCAGTGTTTATCAGTTCCCACCATTTCTTTCCCATAACCTCCTTGCCGTGCCTTTGAATACCACACCACCACCCCTCCTCTTCCCAGTTTTCCTCTTTTTCTGATTACCACACCCACCACCACCTCCTCTCTACTCCCTGCCCAAATCTTTCCTCTTCACTGCCCCATCCCCTCTCCCATTCCTTTCCCAGGCTGCAGGAGACTGAGGTCATTGGGAAGGGCCTTCATCTTTGCTATGCTTATCCACTCTACCCCCCTCCTCCCCTTCCACTCTACCCCCCTCCTCCCCTTCCACTCTACCCCCCTCCTCCCCTTCCACTCTACCCCCCTCCTCCCCTTCCACTCTACCCCCCTCCTCCCCTTCCACTCTACCCCCCTCCTCCCCTTCCACCCTACCACCCTCCTCCCCTTCCACTCTACCACCCTCCTCCCCTTCCACCCTCCTCCCCTTCCACCCTATCTCCATGTGCCCTTGTGTGTCCTGGTCACACACACATACAGTTACCTGAGCTGTTTTCTCCCACCCGACTTGCCATTTACGTCTGGGAGCAGAAACTAGTGGCCTTTTCTCCCCGCATCCTTGGATCTTCTGCTCCTCTCAACAGTTACTCTAGTCATTATTCCAATTTAGTTACATAGTTTATTCCATTAAGGATTTTGAAGATGCATGTTCTTTCATTAATGATACAAAGTTTTAAATTCTTTGTATGTCAGAATTGAAAAGAAAATGTTATCCTACACCTGTAGAAAGTTTGAGATGTGTTGGTTAAGGCGTTTTTCCTACATCATAAGAATAGGCAAATTATTTGGAGTTAATACAATGGATAGTTTTTATGATCTGGACATCAGAATTGCTTTCCTCAGACAGGGATCAGGCAGAAAGAGTGCACATGTGTGTCCTGTGTTGAATGGTTAATGAGAGCCCTGCAGATTCTTCATTTCCTAATTAATTGTGAAGTTCTCACATGTATATAATATGACAGAAACCTCCCTGCAGGCTATTACGATAAATTTAAACTAATGTTGTATCTATGCTCACCTTGTCACAGTTACTTGCACAAATAGTTTATGCAACTTGTGTAATCTGTCCACACATATCATTGCATCAGATTATAATACTTTTCTGGATGACTGACTGGTGGTGCATTGGGTAAAAGTGTTGGTTCTTGGAAAGGCCGATTGTTGGGAAAGAGAGAGACTGTAAATGAACTCGGGTGTCCTCGGGGAATGTTTCATATGTGAGTTTTGTTCTTTTTTTGGCTGAAAGAAAATGTTTGCAGTGAATATCTGGAGGCTTTAACTTTATTGATTGAGGAGTGAGCTTTAACCAGTTACAGATAGTTATTGCATGGTTAACTGAACTTTTGCTGTTAGCCAAATAAAGAAGACTATAGGTGACATTATGTTTAGTAAAGAGAAACGTGTTTATATACAGCAAGGCGCTGGTGGCGCTGGAGATCAATTTGTTCTGCATAAGGAAGAAAGTACAACCCAAGTTATGTTTTATCACTGACTTCATTTGTTTGATTATCACTCTTAATTGTTTTTAGAGAGATTTGGATGGCTCTCAGGAGTTGAGTGTTAAGTTTGTATTATTGTCTCGGATGATTATCTTTTTTCAGTGATGAACTATTAACTTTTTAAGAATATCTTTCACAAAAATTATTCTCTTTATACAGTACCCAAGTTGGCTAATCCAGTAACCTCACTAATACTAATTTTATTCTCAGTATTACAAAGAGGGTGATTGAAAGGCATAATAAAGTACTCCATTAAAATTGAAATTATTATTGAGGATATTTCCATAATTCTTGCTAAATTAAAGTTTTTATATTATAGTTAATTTTCCACCATCTTTGTAGGGTTGTTTTAATGTTCTATATCCTAACCAGTCTAGACAGTTACCTTTGTAAACATGAAATACAGTTCCGGGTTCGTAAACTTGAGAGGTGTGTGTAAGGTTGAGGACTGGAGGTGAAACTTTCCCTGGAGACAGACCCAGCCAGCCAAGCCAGTCATAGGTAACAGCTGTAGGAGTGTCTAGAGTGTCTCATTATCTACTCTAATCAATAACTCATGAGCTATAGAAGGTTTCCCTTTGATCTGCTTTAAATTGTCCATTGGTACTAGAAAATGGTGTATAAAATCTGAAAAAACATTGCACATATTTATGGGACAGAGACATGGTCTATGGCATATTAAAATTAGGCAAAGTTGATACAAAACTATTAAATTTGCTTAGAGAGTACATTACTGCATAGTCCTGGAGACATTGTGAAGTTGGGAAATGCTACCTCAGTGACAGTAGGCTGCAGTGGTGGTGGTGTCAAGTGTAGTGACTCAGCCTGCAGGTTTTACTCACCCAAGGCTGGTTGTGGTGGTGGTGGTACTGGCGGTGAGGGTCTTAAAAGTGCAGGTCAGTGGGTCATTGTGTACAACAGTTTGCTCAGTGTTGCTGAAAAATTTTAAAGTTTTTTTTAGAATGATGGTACTGAAATATCTCTTACGCTTAGCTTTGTCATTAAATTTGTATAGTTATTTAAATTGAAATATAAGAGATTATTATAGATAGAAACATTAAAAAGATACAGTAATCACAAATGAATGACCATAGCAAGAAGGTTTGATAAACCATCTAAACTATACCTATACAGTATCATTAATCACCAGATAATTTTTCATGTCAGAGAGAAGCCAAACTGCCATCCAAAACTGTAACACTATTTTTTACTCGGGGATTAATAATATATACATTTAATAGAAACATGCAGAGTGGGTTGTTTATAGTGTAGGTAGAGTAGGGTGAAAGTATGTATGTCGCTTGGGGGGAGAGAGTTGAGCCTCCGTCATGCTCCTTACATAACAGCTTTCATGCCTTGCTGATCACTGTTTGCTGATGTGGGATGGGGAACTCTAGCTGAGAAATGAATGTGAAGTAGTTACTGTATGGTGTTGCTGTAATGAGGTAGAGGAGTTGTATTTGGTTTATGTTTTAATGTTGGTTGGTTTTGTAGGGCGTGCAGTAGGCTTGTATTAATATTGTGGTGTTGCTCAAGGTTATTGCAAAGTTCTGTGGTTTTGTTTGGTATTATAATGAGGTGGTGTTTTTGTTATGGTCTGGTAATTGACTTCTTTAAAGTAGTTGAGATGATTTTCATATCCAGAATTGTTGCCAAGAATTTACTGTACCTAATTATATAGATTCACAATTCAATATGATCATGTTCTTATGTATATATATTAAACACTTGACATAATTATCAACTCTGAAGCATGGAGAAAAATGCATTAACTCATTCAAAACCTTCATTATCACCTCAGTGTGGGTGGTGGTGTATCATTACACTGACATAGTGATGCATGAATGGACTCTACAGTCAGGGGTAATGTGCTGAGTCATAGTCATGCAATACTGTGCAGCTAAAATGGGACAGTTAGAGTCATCGGTTTCTTGTTGTTGGGGATAGTAGAGGCTGATGTTTCATTATGCAGTTTTTATTATTCATATTTATTAAAATACACAAGTTTCGTAGTATTGTCGTTTGAAAATTTGCTACCTGGGGGTGGATTTAGGTGTGTGTAAAATGTTAAAAACAGAGAACAAAAGTTAGTATTTACAAGGATTTTAAAATTAATTACAGGTATTACTTTAAGAAATGAATATATAAGAACATTATGTTAACTAGTTCATTAAGTACATTGTTAGAGTTAAAAGAAATGGTCAGAGCCTCCTGGGTATAACTGTACCTGTAACTATGTCAAGGAGTTCCAAGACTACAATTACAGCTGAAGTCTTCACTCTGCAAATTCTCATTATAAAACCACAGCAACTCACCCTCGAATTGCACAAGGTCATTGTTTAAAGAGAAATTTTTGGCCAAGCTCAGTTCTTCAGATGCTTGTTTGTTGGTGAGGATGTAGTGGGAAATTTTAGGATATGTTGCGAGGGGTATTCGAGGGTTCTATGGTATAAGGTACTTTAAAAAGGTGGTAAGGATGTTATGATTGTAGACAGAGGTGAGAATTGTATGAAGGGAACTGATACACTACAAGTAAATTGCAAATACATGTACCTGCTTCCTCCAAACTAAACTTAAAGAGGTTGATATGTTTTGCGGATGAATATAGTATAGGGATGGGACTGAAAGATAGTGACATAAGATAATACAATATGTAAATGATGAGTGAAGAGCTGTTTGTTGTTGTTGTTGTTATTGTTGTTATTGTAAGAGCGTTTGAAGCACCGAGTGTAGTGCAGTGTTGACTCACCAGCCTAAATTATCTCGACCTTCACGTGGACAAAAAGCTTCCCACCAAAACTCACTACCCCCTCCTCCCTCCCTCCCCACATACACAAATAAAAAAAAGCTCACCCTAAACATGTGGACAGTCTCACTCACAGAAGACAAGATGTACAGTATGTAGTATTTTTTTCCTCTTCATCCTGCTGTAATATTATACCAAGTTGAGGGACGGCTCGTTTGGTAACAATTTTATGTACAGTGCATGTTTATATTTAAGGAAGAGTAAGGGTATATGAAGAGAGCAATCTTAATAAAGAGATTGTACTTGTGAAGTTATCAATGACATGTTTAAGGAAGAATATTTGTGTGTGTTTGTTTTGGATGAGGGTGAGTCCATTGGAAAAGAAAGTATATGTGAGAAGAGTATGATTATATAAAGACTACATGTGTATAAATTGAGAGTGAAAATTTGTGTGTGTTGGAAGAGTGTGTGTCAAAGAAGAGAGTGAGATATTGTGTTTGTGTTTGTGTGTATGTGTGTGTGTTGTGACCATGACTTGAGTGTTTGTTTGAAGCGTAGCATTGACCGTGGCCAAGTTTCCTCCCTCGCTCCCCATCCACTTCCTTAGCTTCTCTCATTGTTCCCACCTTTCTCTTTCATTCTTTTCTTTCTTCCAGCCGTCCTTCCCTAACTTTATTCGTAATCTGCTGTGGTAAATTGTGGGGCAACTGATTCCTCCATACTGTGCCAGAAAATAGAAGCCATACATATGAGACGTGGGGATGTGTTTATAGCAGAGTATGGAGAGCTACAACAGAATTAATTTTCTTTATTCTAACATCACTGACAGTTCTTCATATGTAAAACAAATGACTGGTAGAAAATGCCCAGCCAAACCTCAATTGGCCAGGGAACTGCTGTACTGTATTGTGTTCCCAAGGAGTATAATTATGAAAGTAATCAACTCACTGGTCTTCATTATCCAGTCATGTTTCCCACAAGTAATGAGGTATCGAGGGTTAAGCTGGAAAAAAATTGTCAAGGACTGTAATGAGGTCTGGAGTCACAAAAACAGAACTGTGAACAGGGAAGGATTTGTTACCTTATACAATCATATGTTGGGTGGACATGTTCATGCAACTCTAAACATGATCATTGCTTCAAGATGTGTGTATCAACGAGATGTTAATGTATAGGAGTTTCTATAATACTGTATATATGAAAATAGGTGAATCTTGGAAGATGAATTGAAGAGAGAGGTGAATATACTGTATGCTAAAAATATCTAACATTATTTTGTATTTCTCCTTCTCAGCCGGACGCCTGGAAGCAGACAAGGCTCACCATCAGAGGAAGACTTGAATAAGAATGGACTGGTGGGTGTAAAAGAAGGTGAGCTGGTGGGCGGTGCGGGGGTGGTGATGGGCGGCCCCGGAGCTCCCGTCCTCAGTCACCTGGACCACCCTGGCTTTGAGGGTGGGATGGGTGGCCACACTGGCATGCTAGACCCAACGACCATGGGTGGACCTTTCTCCTCTCCTGCCGGGCCAGACTACAGCAACATGGCTACCAGCATGCCCATGGACTCTCCGACTCTACTTCCAGCACAGGGAGCACCGCAACCACAGAACTTCACAGATAATCAGGTATGTTGTTGTACTGTACTCTTGCATTCCTCGTCCCTTGAGTTCAGGATTGTAAGCTTCCAAACATGACCATTGGGGTTCATGGCCAGTCAGTGAGTTGGTAAGGAAAAAGTTATGAACCGTGGGAATTAATATTCCTTGAGTAACTTGGGTTTGCCTTACATGCCTCACAGAAAGAAATGTAACCAATAACAATTATTTGAGAGAGAGACAAGTATTTAGGCAATTCCCTGAGACTCGACAGTCACCTTTGCAGTAGTACTCCATCATCAGAAGGGCCAGGAACACAAACAGTATCTTTGTACTCTTTTATGATATTACTGCAATTCTTTACCAATATTTACTCACTACTTTCCCACCATATATCAAATAACTTCATGACCTTAGGAGGCAACATTCCCCAGAGACTTGGGGCTTGTACTAAAGGTAAATAAAGAATTTAAAAAAAATCGCAACACAGATAGCTTATGTAGGAATAGAGTGAGGGAAAGGAATTTAATTTTTTGTCAGCATTATATATAGAAATATGAAAATAACATTTGGTGTGTAAGCTCGACTCATTCCAAATATAGTGACTGATGTATAGAATGATTTACAGAATGAATTGGAATACTTAATACACAATTGCTCTCTGTGGCCATACTTATTTGTCAATTGGTTTGTACACGACATTGCTAGCTATTACTTGACATTTCAATCCTATATTTAGTACGATGATGCATGCAGAATTGTTTTTAGTTTATGACTGTAATGAATAATAAGTAAAACCATGACGTATGAGGAGTGGAGCTGCAGGTGAGGTAAGTCAGTTGCCAGTACTTTAGTTTACCCTATACCAGTGTAGTCAGAGTGTGTGCCGGACAGGGAAATAGAAAACCTGGTTCATTTTAGGGGGAACTCTTATAAGATATTAACGTTATTGTACTTAACTCTGTTTCAGGATGTCTTGTTTTATGTAGCGTTTCGTGAGTCATGATTTCAGTAAAAGACATATTTATGAATTAATGACAAAAAGAAGTAGGTTAACTGAGAGATAGAACACACACACACACACACACACACACACACACACACACACACACACACACACACACACACACACACACACGAGTACAATTATTAAATACACAACACACGTACAGATTTGCAAGTACACACACACACACACACACACACACACATACACATACAGGTTAGCAAGTACAAATAATAAGTACACACACATACACATATCCGCTTGGGTGCAACAGGATAGGTGGGTCACTTGAGCCGAGGTGGAGTGGGCAGTGCTGGGTGGATGGGTCGAGTTGGGTTGGGTTACCATATACAAGTTGAGATGGAAGCCACTCTATATATCCTTTGGCTCTCTCAAGGTCATGGGGAGGAGGAGGATGGGGGTGGATAGGGATGAAGGGGGATTGGGTGATAGGATGGAGAGGGAGTGTGAAAGGGATGGGAGAGGTATAATGGGGAAAGGATGGGGTGGATGGGATATAGGAAAGGAGGAGATTAGGGGTGAAAGGGAAGGATGGGAAATGGGTAGTAACTTGTTAGGGAAGAGTGTGATAATGGGGTGTAAGGTAAGGATGGGGAATGGGGATGCAAGGAAAAAAAAAAAAAGACCAATTCTGATGATACAAAGGAGAATCACCCACCCCACCCCACCCCTCTTCCCTATTCTGTGTTGTATGCGGGTGTGAGTAGGAGACAGACAGAGAACAGAGGAGATTGAAGTGTTTGATAAGGTCTTGTTTCATTTAGCTGGCTGGTGATAACACGGATGGTGATTTGAGTCGTGTGTGTGTGTGTGTGTGTGTATCAAAGATGAATAATTTATGTAGAGTTTGACATGTTTATATTTTTACACACATAGCTAAGGTGTTGTTGGTTGCCACGTGTACTGTATAATAGAAAGGTGTAGGTATAGTATAAGTGGTTCAAGAGGAGGAGGAGGGTAAGGAAGGGTACGAGTGGATAGCCTAGGTTGCAATATGGTGAAGTGGCAGTGCAGGCAGAATGCAAAGGTGGTGGTGATGATGATGGCGGCTTTGTGCTTATGCCAATTTAGTTAGTGGTTCACGATGCTTGTTATTGTTAGCGCTAAGAGAACGAAGGTCACTGAAATATTAGTGTTGTTGTTCGAATGTTTATGGTACTCAACGGTACTTTTGTCTCTCATTGTATAAATTAATAGATAAAGGAGTCGCCTGTGTCAGTCTGTGTGTAAAGATGTAGTAGGAAAGTCCGTGGTTGGTGGTGGTGGGTGGGTGGGTGGGCAGGGTGTGGTGACGGTGGTTGGGTGGGTGGGCAGGGTGTGGTGACGGTGGTTGGGTGGGTGGGCAGGGTGTGGTGACGGTGGTTGGGTGGGTGGGCAGGGTGTGGTGACGGTGGTGGTTGGGTGGGTGGGCAGGGTGTGGTGACGGTGGTTGGGTGGGTGGGCAGGGTGTGGTGACGGTGGGCGGGGTGTGGTGACGGTGGTTGGGTGGGTGGGCAGGATGTGGTGACGGTGGTTGGGTGGGTGGGCAGGGTGTGGTGACGGTGGTTGGGTGGGTGGGCAGGGTGTGGTGACGGTGGGCGGGGTGTGGTGACGGTGGGTGGGTAGGTGGGCAGGGTGTGGTGACTGTGGTTGGTTGGGTGGGCAGGGTGTGGTGACGGTGGTTGGGTGGGTGGGCAGGGTGTGGTGACGGTGGTTGGGTGGGTGGGCAGGGTGTGGTGACGGTTAGTGGGTGGGTGGGCAGGGTGTGGTAACGGTTAGTGGGTGGGCAGTGTGTGGTGACGGTGGTTGGGTGGGCAGTGTGTGGTGACTGGTGGGTGGGCAGTGTGTGGTGACGGTGGTTGGGTGGGTGGGCAGTGTGTGGTGACGGTGGTTGGGTGGGTGGGCAGGGTGTGGTGACGGTGAGTGAAGAAGAAGAATTGATCCCCAGGCTACTACTGTATTGATTGATTCGTTACCTTAATTACGACACGCGGTAGAATGTGACCTATTGGATTTTTGTGGTACGTGATTGATTGTAACTTCACCCACCTCTTGCTTCTCCTCTTTTTCTCCTTTTCTCTTTTTCTCCTCTTCTCTTTTTCTCCTTTCCTCTTTTTCTCCTTCTCTTTTTCTCCTTTCCTCTTTTTCTCCTCTCCTCTTTTTCTCCTCTCCTCTTTTTCTCATCTCCTCTTTTTCTCCTTTCCTCTTTTTCTCCTTTCATCTTTTTCTCCTTTCCTCTTTTTCTCCTCTCCTCTTTTTCTCCTCTCCTCTTTTTCTCCTCTCCTCTCTCTTTCCTCTCCTCTCTCTTTCCTCTCCTCTCTCTTTCCTCTCCTCTCTCTTTCCTCTCCTCTCTCTTTCCTCTCCTCTCTCTTTCCTCTCCTCTCTCTTTCCTCTCCTCTCTCTTTCCTTCCTCTCTCTTTCCTTCCTCTTCCTCCACCCACACCTTCAAACTCACCCACATATCACGTTTCTTCATCCATTTCACACCCAGTCAACCTCTACTTTCTATACCGTCCTGTCCCTTCACCCACGTCCACACATACTGTACATGACCCTACTACCCCAACCCACCTTCGACCCCCCCTCCAACCCCAACCCACCTATGCCCCCGACTACCACAACACACTTGAATCGCCACCCCTTCCACTTCCTCATTTTTCTCTACCTCCACTTCCTTGCCCCTCCATCTTTTCCACCTCATTGCCCACCTCCTCTTGCACCTCCATTTCTTCTTTCACTTCCTTAACCTCCATCTCCTCCTCCACCACCTCCATCTCCTCCTCCACCACCTCCATCTCCTCCTCCACCACCTCCATCTCCTCAACCACCTCCATCTCCTCCTCCACCACCTCCATCTCCTCCACCACCTCCATCTCCTCCACCACCTCCATCTCCTCCACCACCTCCATCTCTTCCTCCACCATCTCCATCTCTTCCTCCACCACCTCCATCTCCTCCTCCACCATCTCCCACTTCTTTCCATTTCACCCACCAAGTTCTTTTATTTACTTAGCCCCCTCCAGGCCGCCGCTCCGAGTTTTAAGCAAGTTACCTTCTCTGGTTGGTTGGCTTTGTGATGGTGTGGGAGGGAGGCAGGTTAATGTTGTTACTTTGAGGCCCCATCATTACACCTTGATACGCTACCACTCACAGTTACCTCCTGCATAACACACACACACACACACACACACACACACACACACACACACACACACACACACACACACACACACACACACACACACACACACAAACGAACCTTTTGCACGTATTCACAGACTCATAGAATTTAATAAACTAACGCACACGAAAAATACACACACACACACACACACACACACACACACACACACACACACACACACACACACACACACACACTTCCTGAAACGTACATACATACATATGGTGGTTCTCGTGACCTTTTAAGAGATAGTGAAGTAAGGTCGTCTCTTCCTGCTGCTAATGCCACCACCATACTACCCAACAACACACTATACACTCACCAATATATTTTACACACATCATCATCATCCCACCTTAAGACCTACTACACACTACCATGTCATTATTACTACTACTACTACAGTACTACTTTTCCTACTGTTACTACTTTTCCTACTACTACTACTTTTCCTACTACTACTACTTTTCCTACTACTACTACTTTTCCTACTACTACTACTTTTCCTACTACTACTACTTTTCCTACTACTACTACTTTTCCTACTACTACTACTTTTCCTACTACTACTACTTTTCCTACTACTAATTTTCATACTACTACTACTACCGCTACTACTATTACTACTACTACCACCACTACTACTACCACCACTACTACTACCACCACTACTACTACCACCACTACCACTACCACTACCACCACTACCACTACTACTACTACCACTACTACTACTACCACCACTACTACTACCACCACTACTACTTCCACTACCACCACCACTACTACTACCACTACTATTACCACAGCAACTATAACAACTACTCCAACTACACCTAGCCTCTACCAACCACTACCATCCATTAACACACTCCCACTACTCCATTACTGCCATTTCTACTACTTTGGTACATGCCCTTGCCATCTCCAGCCACCCACTAACTCACTCCCACCACCACCACCACCAACACCAACACCAACGTTATCCTAGTTGTGGCAAGCGCCGTCTTGTATAATTTACTTGTTTTGATATGCTGGTCTGAGCTTTCTGCCTCCCTGCTTGCTTGCTTGCTTGCTTGCTTGCCCATCCCTCTCTTTCTTCTCTCTCTCTCTCTCCTCTTGCTTTCCTTTCTTCCATGCTGTTTCTCTCTACTCTGCTCAGCATTTTCACTTTTTTTTTTCGTCTTTCTCTTGATTTTACATTTCTTCTATCGTCCCCTTCTCCCTATTCCCAAACCATTTATAGTTTATCGTCGTAACCTTCCTACTTTTTCTTTGGTCTTTATTTTTCACGTTCCTACTCCTCCTGTAATTCCTACGTCCCTCTCTCTCTCCTCCTCGTCCCTCTCTCTCCTCCTCGTCCCTCTCTCTCCTCCTCGTCCCTCTCTCTCCTCCTCGTCCCTCTCTCTCCTCCTCGTCCCTCTCTCTCCTCCTCGTCCCTCTCTCTCCTCCTCGTCCCTCTCTCTCCTCCTCGTCCCTCTCTCTCCTCCTCGTCCCTCTCTCTCCTCCTCGTCCCTCTCTCTCCTCCTCGTCCCTCTCTCTCCTCCTCGTCCCTCTCTCTCCTCCTTCGTCCCTCTCTCTCCTCCTTCGTCCCTCTCTCTCCTCCTCGTCCCTCACTCTTCTCCTTCGCCCTCTGTCTCATCCCCCGACCCCCCTTTCTCCTCCTTGCCCCTCCGTCTCGTCCCCCTCCTTATAACACACACACACAGAGACACACACACAACTTGACATCGTAGTTTCATAATTTTCAGTGATCTAGAACGACAAAAAAACACTAAATTTGAAGAAAGTCTAGTCATCACAGGCATGTACAAGTTTTACGTAAGACATATGAAGGCTTGTAATTAATGTCTACAAGAAACATGAACTTGTCAAGACCCGGGAAATGAATGTATGTGTGTGTGTGTGTGTGTGTGTGTGTGTGTACTGAGGAAATTTTTTTATCTTTTATTATTTTTTACCCAGGCCCTTCATATGTCTGGAATTATAATGTGAAGAGATATTTTCATTTTTCATTATTCAGTCCATTAGCCACAAACACGCTAATGACTGTGACCCTCCCCGTTCCCTTCCCCCTTCCAGCTGGTTTATAAAAAATATTAGATCCGGCTTTCACGAATAATTTTTTTCTTCATATCAAGGTTGAGGCAAGTTGCTACTATCCATACCTATAGCTACAGTATATCTCGATACCTCATACACTCCTTTACTTCTTCACACACTTCTTCACTTCCTCACACACTCATTTACTCTCACACATTCATTTACTTCCTCACACACTCCTTCACTTCCTCACACACTTCTTTACTTCCTCACACACTTCTTTACTTTCTCACACACTCATTTACTTCCTCACACACTCATTTACTTCCTCACACACTCATTTACTTCCTCACACACTCCTTCACTTCTTCACACACGCACTCCTTCACTTCCTCACACACTCCTTCACTTCCTCACACACTCCTTCACTTCCTCACACACTCCTTCACTTCCTCACACACACTCCTTTACCTCCACCACACACTCCTTTACCTCCACCACACACTCCTTCACCTCCACCACTCACTCCTTCACCTCCACCACTCACTCCTTCACCTCCACCACTCACACCTTCACCTCCACCACTCACCTTCGTACCACCGGCATGCGTTGACACTGGGTTCTCTGTCCTCCAGGTTAGTTAGATGCCGTAACGTAAGAGGATACAGGATCTAAAAAAAAAAAAAAAAAAAAAAAAAATGGATGTGAGATCGTACACGGAAAATAGTACCGGGTAGATGTTGTAAGACGATGAAAAAAATGTGGATAGAAAGAGAATATGAGTGAGGTCCCTGCATGTATGTACAGTTGGCCTCAGGAATTGGTACACAGAGTATTGGTTAAAAGGTGTTTTTATTCTGCACATGCTGTAAGGATAATTCTACTGACTGATTCAAATATTAAGCCAAATAATATTACTAGGAAATTTTGGTGTTAGGAAATTAATATACTCGATTTTATTTTCTAGTTGTTACGAACCCTTGATGTCACAGTGGTGTATACGAATTCCTGAGGCCGACTGTACACGGATGAAGGTACATACAACTTGTGTGTCAATAGAGATGATAAAACGCATTCCCATTTATGGATGATAAGTTGGAATTGAGGTCATATGTTCTGCAATAATAGAACACACACACACACACACACACACACTCACGTTCACACTCACACTCACACTTACACACACACACACACACACACACACACTCACGTTCACACACACACACACACACACACACACACACACACACACACACACACACACACCAGTCCTGCGTAGGGAGTCACATACACCACGCCCTCCTTTCATTTCCCACGACGTTACTTGTTAAGCACGTGTTGTGAATCGAGTAATAAGTATATATATATATATACTGTATATTCTAAGGCCCCGTTGAAGTTGAACACATAATGAGGTAGAAGTTGGTCCCCACAAGCACTGATAAGCGTATTAAGGACCCTGTGATCGTGTATGAAAATTGGAGGCTTCTGATTCTTCCTGACCATGCCACGAAACAAGCTCCTGCCATATAGGTGGTGTTTCGTGGCAATATTTTAAGGATTCATTTCCTCCAATTTTCTGACATCACAGTTCAGGGAGAAGGGGGAGTTTATCTGATTTTTGTATGTTTTCGAGAGTAAAGAGAGGGAGGAAAAAGTTATATATTGGAGTGAGGATATACCAGGGCTAAATGAAAAAAAGAGAAAAGAAGGAGGGAGCAAAGAGAAAGTGCGGGAGATAGAGAAAAGAGGGAGAGAGGAAGCAGACGAAAGGATCTAATAAAAAAAATGGGGGGGGGGACAGGAGAGAGAGAAGTAGGTTGGTAGGAAGGAAGGAAGGAAGGAAGGAAGGAAGGAAGAGATGCTTGAGGGTTCTAGTTAACCCATGAAAGGGAGTGGTGAGAGGGGAGGGACCCATGCTCGTTGGCTTAGCTAATGAAAGAGGTAGAAACGAGTGGAGTGGTAGGGAGGGAGAAAGAAAGGTGTGGAGAGGGAGTGGTTGGAGTAGTGAGGAGAAGGTGAAGGGAGAATTAGAGGTGAAGGAAGGAGAAATGGATGGAGTAGAAGGGGAGAAAGAGGGAGATAAGGGAAACTGTAAATGAAGAAGTGGAGGAAAGGGGAGATGAAAGAAGGGAGAAAGATAAGAGGAAGTACTCAAGTAGGGGCCAGAGAGGAGAGGTGAGGATGTGTAAGGGAAGAAAGTCAAGAAATGATAAGGAGATAAATATGAACTTGGAAAGGAATAACGAGGAGAAGGTATAGATGCAGAAGGAGAAAGAAAGTGGAAGGAAAAGGAGAAAGTTAGAGAGAGAGAGAGAGAGAGAGAACACACACACACACACACACACACGCCTGGAGCCAGTTGAGGTTAGGAAAGAGGGGAGGTGGTGGTGGTGGTCTGGGATGGGATGGGGAGGGGAAGTGAGGGGAACAAGGAGGTCCTTCAGGGCACTACAGACAGAGACCTCTTGACTTACCCCTCTCTCTCTCTCTCCTTCCCCTCCCTTCCCTCCCCGCCTCTCCTCCCTGCCTCTCCTCTCTCAATGCCCTGCCCTGTCCATCCCTTCCTAACCCTACCTTTCCCACCTTACCTTACCTTCTCTCTCTTCCCTTCCCTACCTTCATCCCCTGCCCTCTATTCCTCCCCTATACTGCCTCTTGTTTCTGACCCTCTTTTCCATAACCTGCACCCGGATTTGTTCTCTTTGTCTCTTTTTCTATTATTGAGAGAGAGAGAGAGAGAGAGAGAGAGAGAGGAGAGAGAGAGAGAGAGAGAGAGAGAGAGAGAGAGAGAGATTGTGATTATCACCTAGACACCTCTCTCTCATTCTTATCTCTCAGGGGTGTGTCTTGTCTCTTATCTCTTGCTTCTGTTCCCGGTTATCCTCCCCCCTCTCACCTTCTTTCCCCTCCCTCTCGCCTCATTTCCCCTCCCTCTCACTTCATTCCCCTCCCTCTCACTTCCTTTCCCCTCCCTCTCACTTCCTTTCCCCTCCTCTCAACTCTGGTCTAATCTCAGGCAGCCCCTCTCTTATCATCCCCTCCTTCCCCTCCTTTATCTTCCCCTCCTTCCCTTCACTTCCCTTATCATCCCCTCCTTCCCTTCCTTTATCTTCCCTCCCTGCTCATCTCTGTTTGCTTGCTTTCAAATCTCCATTCCTTATATTTTCTTTCCTCTCCTCTTTTCCCTGCTTTTAGTCTCTCTTTCCTTCCCCTTTCCTCAAAAAAAAAAAAAAAAAAAATCTTTCCTGGTCTCCTCACGTCCCCTGGCTCTTCCTCCAGCACACACACACACACACACACACACACACACACACACACACACACACACAATCTCAGCCACAGCACCGCCTAATCCTCTTCCTCTTCCTCCCTCTTCCAAGTCTCGTCCATTTTCACTTCCTTCTCCTTTTGGTTGCCTTTCACTGGAGACGTCGGTGTATTGGTAATTTTCTTAGTTATCTCTCTCTCTCTATCTCTATCTCTATCTCTATCTCTATCTCTATCTCTCTCTCTCTCTCTCTCTCTCTCTCTCTCTCTCTCTCTCTCTCTCTCTCTCTCTCTCTCTCTCTCTCTCTCTCTCTCTCTCTCTCTCTCTCTCTCTCTCTCTCTCTCTCTCTCTCTCTCTCTCTCTCTCTCTCTCTCTCTCTCTCTCTCTCTCTCTCTCTCTCTGTTCTCATTCTGTTATTGTATTTCTTGTTTTGCCATCTTTTATTGTATCGTGATATTCTTATAATTCAATTTTTTTTCTGTTTTTATCCACCGTTTTCCTTCTGTGCCTTGTTCATGTTTATCTGTCTTTTCCCTCTTCTATAATTTTTTCGTTTGTCACTTCTTTCATCATCCCTCCAACCATTTCTTAATCCTCTTCATTCATTCCTTCTCATCTTCTTATATACATTCATACATACGTACATAATAAGGCATCTCACGTCTGACACCACACCGAGAGGATGACACGCTGACAGAAGGACTGACAAGATAGCACGAGTCAGGAGGATGAAGCTGACAGACATTTGTAGAGAGAGAGAGAGAGAGAGAGAGAGAGAGAGAGAGAGAGAGAGAGAGAGAGAGAGAGAGAGAGAATGTATTGTGAGAATGTAGTGAGGTTGGGAGAAAGCTTTAGATAGGGGCAGAGGGAAAGCTGTTATTTCAATGAGATGCAAAGTCGTGTGATAAGGTCATAGATTGTCTAGATAAGGGATAGAAGAGTAAAGTTTAGATTAGATGAGAGACAAGGAGCGGTGAAGAGATGAAAGGCAATGATATAATATCGCTAGGAGACGAATTAAAAAGCCTCACTATAAATACATGTTGTTGTACAGTCATCAGATTAAATGCAGCTAAATCAAATATCATCATCATTACTTGTATCATCATCTTCAGTCACTGTTTGTTTGTTTGTTTGTTTACTGCACAGGAGGGAAGGCCTTTCTCAACACGCTCGCATATATTCAACCATGGAGCTATATACTACCTTCAACATTTATCTCTCTGTATCACGCTGTCAGTCTACTTCAACCTCCAACTCCTGCAGCAAACTTTCTCATCTTTTATCTCCACCTGTCTTTCTCTTGTCAGTCATGGTTTCTTCTTCAAAGGTGATTGTAATGATGTGTTAGCGTTGTATTATATAAACCGGTTTCTATTTGAATTCCGTAAATTAATAGTTATACTGTAGGTAAAAAGTATATTCCATTGTCTTCTTCTTTATCTGTTAGTGTGGTCTAAAGAAATGGTTGCCAAACGTCTGTAAAAGCTGAATCTCAAATGGTATTCTTTATGACAGCCATTTCACTTCTAAACTCACAATAGACTGACGAATATTAAAGAAAAATTGAGGTGGCGACTGGACTGGTTGTCAACATGGGTGTGAGAGGACGAGACAGACACACAGACACACACACAGACAGACAACAGCAGCAGCAGCAGCAGCAGCAAGGAGTGAAGACCGAACCAGACAACTCAAGATAGAGCCAGACACCACTGAGACAATGAGAGATACTGTTCACACACACACACACACACACACACACACACACACACACACACACACACACACACACCCATCACACACACACACACAGACACACACACACACACACACACACACACACACACACACACCACACACACACACCACACACACACACACACAATATTCATATATATACAGTATATATTTATGTATATTTGAGGGGGGGGGGGGCGTTAGAGAACCAGAGCGTGGTGAGAGGTAGTGAGGAAATGCAGGTGAGGTCAGCTGTGATGGTCCTGCCTTTGTTGTTTTTATCCCGCTCTGAGTGAGGCAAGATTATGTTAGATTACTACCCCAGCCCTCCTCCAGTCCCTCCCTACTCTTCGTTCCACCTACCCTATCCCACCCCTTACTTCCATTTATTTAACCCTATCCAGGCCCTCCTCCTAATCCCCACCCTTCATCCAACCACTTCTCCCGTCCCTACCCTCATATCCACCCATCCCTAACTAACTCTAACAAACCATTTTCCTCTTTACCCCAGTTCATCCCTTGTCCCGTCCCGTCCCGTCTTGCCCTTTCCAACATGACCCCGCCTCGCTGATCTTCCCTGACCTTCTCACGCCCCACCCTTTCTTGTGTCCTCTTGTGCCCCTCCCCAGTCTTCTCCGCCACGCCCTTTGGTACACGTCACGTCACGGCTCCTCCCCATTCCCTCTCTGTGTCCCTCCTTCTTCGCTCGTTTCCTCCCCCTTGTATTTCCTTGTCTCCTGATCATGCCATGCCACGCCCCCTCTCATCTTCTTCACCCTCGTTTCTCCCTCCTTCTGTCCACCTCTGTCATCCCTCCTCTTCTCCCTCCCACCTCGTCTCCCTCCCTCCTCTCCTAATCATACCACGCCTCCTCCCCCGTCAAACACCTCCCACCCAGCTTGTCACGCTACGCTTCTACTCGCCATTCCGCCTACCTTTCATACCTCACCCAAGTCTATGTATGAACCCTGACCTCACCCACACTACGCCTCTTGTCACGTACGCCCAAGCTGTGTCTCCTCCCCCTGGTTAGGTTCATTCTCCTCCCACCCTTCCCTCCCAGTCTATAACAACTTCAGACTTACCTTGCATGTTTTCTATCACGTATAGTCCTACTTGCTATTACCACTCACCTCCACCACGTCATATCGCTTGTTCCCGTTCCTCCCTTACACTCCGGAACGTCACCCATACTTCTGCCTTCACCCAATCCCTTTCTCTTCACCCTCATCACTCCACTCACCCAAGCCACTCCAACCAGTGCACAAACCCTCCCTATCCCTCTCTTAATCTCGATAATCACACAGTCCTTTGCCTTCCTTCCTTCCCTCTCTTTCTTCCCCATCAAGTGTCACGCTCCCCAACCTTCCTCTCCTTCTCTCCCTCCCCTCTACTACTACTTGTTATGACGACTCTCACTCCCTCCCTCTCCCACCCACCTGCTTTTCTTGACCACGAGTGATGCTGG
>JAWQEG010004310.1:0-10000 GCA_033782935.1 Petrolisthes cinctipes
GGAAGTTGTCAATATTAATCTGATTTCCTACAGTTGGAACTTATTATCATATTACTTACTAAACATTGCCTTTTCACTGTTATAATGCATGTACTAAGGGAGTCGACACCTCACTTCTTAGAGCTACTCATGCCTCCACACTATTGTAAAGGTGTAGTGAAAAATATAACTTCAAACATATGAGACGACTTACAGAATATCAGCCTCAATAAACCTTAAGTGGTGTCCAAGACCGTAAGAGGGTTAAAATGTTTGCGCTCTGCCATGTCTTCCTTCCTCTTCCCTCGCCTGTCACAGTCCATCACTAGTTAAAAGGACGAAAGGTTTGCTTCCCCAGTTAATTCACTGATAAATGTTTTGAAATATTATGTGTGTCACAGCTTACGTAAATATGACTGAGAAAGTTAATATAATATATGAAGGCTTTGTTGGTACACGTGTTGCTCCTGTCTTGTCTGTATGATTGCATTATGTCAGTGTTGCTCCAGACAGTTGTAAATAAACCTACACACAAACAATGGTCGCGTTGTACATTACGTCTTATTGTTCACCATTATCATTTCTCTGGACATTACCTCTTGTGAGACCAGAGTTGACGACTTAATTTCTCCTTTGTATGATAATGTGAAATCCTTAATTCGTAGAGAGAGGTGTAAACCATTAATCTTCGTGATTTATTGGGAATGAGGGAAGTTGTGTGTCTTACTGAAATGTTGCTGACTCACTTAGGGTAAAGAAATTATGAGATCCTTTGCTAATCGTTGATATATTACTTCATTATTAAATCATTTACTTTTGTTAATATTTCACTTGTGAGAAATGTGAATGAATTTTGAAGCTTCCATAATAGCTATGTATAATTGCAAGTTTTCTCTAAATACATTATTTTTGTGATTAAATAATATTGTTAGAGGACTTAAGTAACCTTTTGGTAGTGTAGCATAGGTAACTCACAACAACCACTTTTACTCTCTCCCTACGTCTTTGTCTCATCAGTCCCGAAATAATATCATCTTACTTCTTTACTGTATATAATCCCTTACTCCTGGACTCACTAGATCCACTTCCTCTTTTACTCACAACATTGACTGTACCTCTTACTTTCTACGTGTTTCTTTTATCTTCTCTCACACTCTGACCCAGTACTCAATACATCCACATGCATCTTACAACAACTCATTCATAACATCCACTAACTCGCCACAACTATACCCACTCAGAATAATTCAGTACTTATATTACCATATTTTCTCCGTTCTTGACAATCTCTTTAGTCTCCTTTAGCCGTCACCTCTACCACCGCCATCATCTCCATCACTACTTTAATGACCGCTTCCTTAATCTCCACTATTATTTTCACCTCCACCCCTACCTTCATCTTCACCACTTCCTGGCCAGCCTTTATATAAACTCCACTTCATCCACTTTTACCACACACACACACACACACACACACACACACACACACACACACACACCTCCAAACCAATCACTCGGCCACCACCTACCTACACAACTACATTAAAAGCTAATATTTTACCTTCCTATCCACGATTTATAAACTGTACCTCCTTCCTTTGTATCATCACATCACCACACGCCTCCCCTTCATCATCATCAACAACAACAACCACCACCACCATCCATGTCTCCTTCACTGTCTGACCCATTTTTCATCCTTCCACCTGATGAATAGCGTGTGAGGTGTCCAGGAGAGGTCAATCGATGATGGGCTCAGGGGAGGAATGACTGGATTGACCGCTAGCACCCCTACACTCTTTACCTTGCTTACATAGCCTACACACTCGCTCGTACGTCATTATCTCCTGCCATTCATTATCATTCCTACCTCCCATTCATTTCCATTCACACTCACTCATAACTTTATCATCCGTCATTCATTATCATTGCTATCATCCACTGTCTTCCCCTTATAATCCCCGGCCCATATACTGTAATTCATTGTTATTCATTATCCTACTTATAACACTCAATGCTTCTCAGTATACGTAGAGTTGGGTTCATGTTGTTATAGTGGCCAGTTATCTTACCTTGTCACTCAGCACCAAAAGATTTTCTCTGGCACTTCGTTTATGCAATAATATATCATCACAGAATTTGAACGAAGCGAAGATAGTATGACAGGTGTGTGTGTGTGTGTGTGTGTGTGTGTGTGTGTGTGTGTGTGTGTGTGTGTGTGTATGTGTGTGTGTGTGTGTGTGTGTGTGTGTGTGTGTGTGTGTAAAAATGGCCGATGTATTTATTTTTTTTTTATTTTTTTAGTACAGTGAAGATTGCACTGTCAGGTTGGCCTAAAATGAATGAACGCGGGACACTGAGCAATGCGTGGAACGGACAACACAAATGGCAGAAGATGGGACCTGACCGGGGAAATATAATATAATGTTAAAATTGTCCTTCACTTTTATTAGCTTGTGTCCAGGGAAGGTATGTACATTTTACAGACGTCACAATTTTTTTCATACGAGAATGTTGCACGTGAAGTATGAGTGGCAGTGAGAATAACGTAAGCAATAAAGTAATATGAGTGAAGTGTGAGTGGCAGTGAGGAAGAAAGAGAGAGCAGTGCATGGTGCTGGAGCAGGGTGTGTGTGCATGATGAATGATGTGCCTCAGTAGTCATGCATGGTTCATACCAGTCCTGTGCCATTTCCTACTCACTTCCTGTCGCAATTGTTTCACCTCACACACCCTCATATTGCACATATAAATTCTTTCTACTCACTATCTCACATTGTTTCACCTCACACACTGTCTCAAATTGCACATATCAACTCTTTCTACTCCCTGTCACATTGCACAGTTCAACTCTTTCTACTCCCTGTCTCACATTGTTTCACCTCACACACTGCCTAATATTACACATTTTAACTCTTTCTTCACCTGCAGTGTCTTTCTATAACTGCTGGCCATTAATCGCTCACGACTATTTAAAACATACTTGAATGAAAATAATGAACCATAATTATACACAAAAGTAAAAAGAGAAGAACGAATTTGAGACCCATTTCAATCTCACCCTCCAACCTGACCAAATAGTAATGTGCCCACCAATCTATATACCAGTTACTGAAGTGACAGACAAATTACATAGAGGCAAGTTATTATAAGTGGAATGAACTAGTATATATAGGGAAATCATTTACAGCATGTGAACTTCCCCTTCCCCTACTCAGAACCCTCTTCGTTGGAGATGCTGTGATTGATGCTGATCGCTATCATATTGACGGACATTTGTTTGGTCCATCGCCTGTGTTCAAGAGCAAAGTTTAATTAAATTATGTGTGATAAAGCGAGATAGTAATGTGTCAGACAGACTCGTGAAAGGAGGACACATTTCAATCACGGGAAGCACAGATCTGTTACCACAACCATTCGTGTAATTTCCTTCTTTTCCTCTCTATAACACACGTAAGAAGGTGGACACATTTCAATCCCGGGGAGCACAAAACTGTTACCACAACCATTTATGTAGTTTGTTTCCTCCAATTCCTCCCTATAACACATGTAAAAGCTTGACTGAATCCCGAGAGCTTAATATTGTAACTTAAGAGTCGCTCCCTCTTCCATAGGTCCCCTGGTCAAAATTCTATATTCCATTATTATTATTATTATTATTATTATTATTATTATTATTATTATTATTCTGGCAAAAATGCACTTTAGTGCCTCAATCATGATTTTTTATTTTCGGTAAATATATTGCACTCAAGATCATATTACACCCAAATTTTACATACCTAAGTAGCCTACCCATCTGCAACTTACAAACACTGCAAAGTACAGGACGCGAAAAGTGTATCTAAAATCATAATACTTAGAAGGGAATCGGTGTATGTATAATAGCCAAGATAAAACTCACACACTATACACATATTCAAAACTTACACAAAAGATAAGAAGATTAATTAACGCCAGAAAGTGGGAAACGTGTGAGTGGAAGGGAGGTAGCTGTTAATTATTAAGGAGAGAGTATACTTTGTGTACATTGGAGTGCCTTGATTCCCCCAATGTATACCATGAAACAGGACCAGATGAACAAAAATACTGGTGGTCTGTTGCATGGAATAATTTGGAGGAATCAGTTGCTCCAGATTTACCAACACTGTACTTTTTTTCCCCCTTAACGTGTGATTCTTTAGTTAGTGTAATTGGATGGTTTCTGTTTCCTCCTCCAAACGATGCCACGAAACACATCACCTCTTAGTACCATCGAGGGTGTCTGTTTGTTTGTCATAGTTAGGAGGAATCAGTAGCATTTCAATTTGTCAACAAGAGAAGAATCTCTCCTTAAAATGCTATTATTCGCTGATACCAAATTTTTCTCTCATTTTTGTTCTCAGTGTATTTATTTATTTATTTATTTATTTATTTATTTATTTAAATATATTTATCTACTTATTTCCCATCACATCAGTTTACGTTCTCTTATTTATTTATACATTTATTTATTTATCTATTTATTTATATATCTATCTATTTATATATCTATTTATGCTCTCATTTATTTTCATCGCATTCCCCTCACTCATAATAAATAATAATGGTTTCTTTTCTTCTCCCTCTTTTTCTTCTCCCTCTTAATCATTTTTCTGTGTCATTTTTCTCGTCACATTCTTTCCTCCGTTGTATCTATATTTTCCTTTCCTTAATTTTTTTCGCAGTTTTGTAGTTTATGCGATTCTTTTGTTTCGGATTTTTTTTTTTCCCAGAATGTTTCGCCCGGGTCACATGCTCTTTCATTCTTTTCCTATTATTTATTTTATTTTATTTTTTTTATTTATATATATTTTTATTTTTTATTTTTATTATTATCATTATTATTATTATTTTTTTTTTTTGGGGGGGGTAATTCTGGTTTGTACTTATTCTGATCTTCATTCCCTAGTTGTTATTATCTCTCTTTAATACACGTTATTCTAAGGAAACCCAATGTGTCTTTACTTAATAATATATTTATTTTTTCTATACAACATAATATATCTCTCCATAGTTACATATATTTATCAATCTTACTATCTGTTTGTCTATCTACATATCACCTTTATTTATCCATCTATGTCCAAATTTCCAATTAACTCTATATTTTCTTCCGCCGTCCTTCTACTCTCTTTCTCCCTCTCTTTTCCTCCTTCCTCTCTTCTCCTCTTCACTCTCTTCTCCTCTCTTTCTTTTCCTCCTCCCTTTCTTTTCCTCCTCCCTCTCTTCTCCCTTTTCACCTATATATTCCTTTAAATCCTCTTCTGCCATTCCACCCTCTCTTCTTTTCATCCAGCTTCTCTTTCCCTGTCTCTATATCTCCTCTCTTTTCCCTTTCCCTTTCATCCCCCGTTCACTCACTTACTCACTCCCTTCCCTCTCCCTTCCCCTTCCCTCGCCTTGTTTAGTTAGTAATATCAAATGGTTATCGTCGCTAATTAGGCCATTATCCTGGTCTAATTGAAGTTATCCTTTGTGAACTGCAGAGTGGAACGTGACCTGTTAATTGAAACATGTATATTCCGTATAATAGCCTTCCCAAGCCTGGCATTAGGGTTCAGGTATGTATAGTCCATGGTGTCTCTCATCTGACTCCTTGTTATTATATGCTGTAGTCAAGGATAGTTTTCGAACAACACGGGGTTCTTTCACATATAGGCTACTACAGCATCCCTCTATTTCATTCCTTCTTTCATATACTACAGCATCCCTTTATTTATTTTTCTCCCTCAGTTTTTTTTTTTTTTTTTCATGTTCAACAGTACAGCATTCCTTTATTTATTTCCTCCCTCGGTGTTCTTTCATATATTACAGCACCCCTATCCTTCTTTTTTATTCTCTAGGTGTTCTTTGGATAATTAACACATGCTCTTTTTTTTATCTATGACCGTATACTTGTAAATGAGTGCAATAACCATCCATAGTTTTAACCCGTCTACAAGGAAGTCAACGCTTACTGTCGTTTCAGTACTGTGGATTAACTTGCTTACAAACTAAACCAACACAGAATCAAAGGACAATGATAAAGATAACAAGCATTTACTCAGTTTCATCCACCCTACATAAAGTATTCTTAGGACAATAGTTGTGTAAAGGTTAGGACGAGAGAGCCAAAGCTATAACGATAACATAATCACCCATGCACCCTGATGCAAAAGGAGTCATCAGATTTTTCATTTTCAACGTCTGTCAACTTCTTCAGGTTAGAATACAATGTCATGTTGGAATAGATAGTTGTGAGCCATCTACCAACTGACTTGTCCCTTCCCTTCCCTTCCCTTGCCTTTCCTTCCCTTCCCTCCCAGCTTTACACCCCAACAGTGTTACCTCAGCCTTGAAAGTTGTGCCCTGCGGACTGAACTTTAAAACTTTTCACATTTTTTGACCTGAAAGGGATAAGATATTTTCCCGGCGGGCTGCTCACACCAAAGCCGGATATCGGATATTTTCTGACACTAACTGTCACATTGTGTTCAGCAAAGTTACTCCTTCAGACTCGTCACTCAGGATTCCAAAAGGCATGTCTTACTTATAGCAGTTGTAGTTATTAGATCACATTAAAATTTTATATATACCGAATTCATTGTGAATATTGTGCTTTATAAACGATGTGAATCAGTGTTGTGTATATCAATAGTAAAAATAAACAATTAAAAGAAAAAATGTGAGTGTGGAATGAGGTGTGAGGTTTTCCGCCCCATCACTTTGATTTTCTCTCAACAGGAATCAATATTCTTTCCTCTATTCCATCCACCCTATACGCCCTGGTCCTCAGTCCCTTTCGTATCTCTCTTCTCCCTTTCCGTTGCGTCGACTCTCCCCCTCTCCTTCCTCTCCTTACTCTTCTCCCTACTCTCACTTCTCTTTCCTCTCCTTCCCCTTTCCCGTACAATATATTGTGCCCCACAAAATTCCCTGCTTTCCTTGAATGTTCTACTTTTCTCTGTTTTCAGCAATATTCTTTCCATTTTACTCTTAGTTTTTTTATTCCATGTAATTTCTAGTTTGCCATACTCCCCCTCTTTGTCCCATACACTTTCCCTTTCCCTGTCATTGTATGTGTGCATTGTCTCGTCTCTCTCCCCTCCTTTTTATGCCACGTTTTTTTGTTAATATTTTCATTTTATTACACTGCATCTCCTTCTGTACTATACCCTTTATCGTTTCCATGTAGTCCTTTCCTCTCTGCCTATGCCCCCTTATTCTCTTTCGTTGTACCCACCATTTCCCACCCCTTTCCCTGCATCCCTTTTTGTCCTTCATATTTTCCCTTTTTCTTCTCTTCTCTGACCTTACCTCAGCGTCTGTCTCGTTCCTTTCCCGCTAAACAGTTGGCTACAAAATTTCAACAACATGTACTTGGGTTAGAAGATTCAAAGCATCAAAAGATTGTACTATCATACTTTTGCAACACCTATTTACACTGACAACGATTTTCTACTAACATCTGAAGCTCTCTGTGGAAAATATCTTCTAGCATAATGACACTTTTTCCTCAACAATCTCTCTAATTTTCTGTGGCCAACTGTACAGGCTCACACTTTCCGCCCATTTCCTTGTCCCTTCCTTTACACCTCTTGTATATTACCATTTTCATGAACTCTGCTTCACTCCCTTACGTATATAACTTCTTTCTTCACTCCCTTCTCTCCTGTATCCTGTATTTTTGTTCCTTTCCATTCATTCCCCTTATTCTTTTGTGCCTCACTCTTACATCAGTCCTTTTCTTTGCCGTTCTACTCCCTTTCTGCCCCATGGTCCTGGTGGGCGGGTTGGAACAATAGCCGGTGCAGGCTGAGGGGGTCGTAACTCCCCCTGGCAGACTGCCGCTTCCTCGCCACCCCAACCCCCCTCCATGGCCTTATCACCCTTCCTGCTCTTGATTACACCACCCGGGTTTAAGAGTTGACTCAGCATACGGTACTGTACATGCAATTACTAGCAAGAGTTCACCAAGGCTCACTCGACACATCAGATAGACAGACAGTCATCCCTACCTATAGATAATTAACATTGATACATGTGACGGAGAGTTGTTGTTGTTGAAGTTCCTCAGCTGTCTGACCGAGCAGCCCCGTGTGACAGAGAGTGAATACAGGTAACACACAGTCATCATTGGCGAAAAATCATCGAAGCTCACTCAACCATATATTTTAAGACGCAGTGTAAATGATGAATCAAGAAGCAGCTATGAGTGTGTCTGTTGAATAGAGAAGATTAATGCAGAGTCGTCCATTACCTAAACTTTCTCCCACAACATCTTTTTCATGAGTTTTTCTAAAGAACCTCAGGCAACTGAAACTTTTACTGTGTTTTAGGTCTGGGTGGTAAGATGCATTATTTCTCCTTTCACATATCTATCAATCTATCAATCTATTTATCTATCAATTTATTTATGTATCAATGTTATTATACAATATCCGTGTAATGCATATAGAAAGTTTTCTGTAGTTTGCGTGCGTGCGTGCGTGAGTGAGCGTCTATTTTGCTCCAGCGGATGCAGCGTAATGGTCTAATAAACTCGCTTATATAACAGGATGAGGTGGCAGTAAAGTTCTTGACGTAGTAATTAAAAGGGTAAGGAAATGGTAGAACAGAATGGACGATCCAGTGGTAACACGCAAAGGTTATCTATCTATCTCTCTACAACACAAGTAATATCTAATGGATCAGAATTAAAACGTATAATAATGACATACTCAACCCAATATTTTAATAATAGGTTTTACGCCTGCATATCACAGACAGAACCTGGATGTAATCTTCACGCCACACTGAACATAATTATTGGGTGTGGGATCGAAAACCAGATTTGGATTGGATTACTCAAGTGGGTCATTTTACAGTTTGTCGCATTCGTCAAACGCAAACACTCCCTCATTTCCTCTAAAGACATAATGATAGCGTAACTAGAATATATATAATTATGAAGGGATATGCGGAGAAGAGAAAGTAGGATAAATAAATGTAGAACCAAGAGAAAGAGTGAGAGAGAGTGTGGCAGAGGCTGTGATCACGGGCCATTACCTTACCCACCACTACCACCACCACCACCACCACTCACAGTCTCTCTTTCTCTCTTTACAGGTTGGTCCTCGCCTCAGACCCCTCACCTCACCTCGCCTCACCACCAGCTTCACCTCTTTCCCAGCCTTGCCGCCTCCCCTTTCCCCCTTCCTCACCTCCCTATCAACTGCTTCTCCTCACCACCTGCCTCATCTATCTAACTACGAACCATGGTGTCTCCTGCCTCACCATCTGCCTCACCACATCACACCACCCAGCCATTCCCTTGTCGTTCCCAGCATCTCATCTCTACATGTTCACTCACCATTCCAACTCCCACACTTCTTCACCCTACATATATAGTCTTATCTCTCCTCACTCTGACCTTCCTTGCCAACCTCCACTAACCTCATTCCCACCTACACTCATCTCTCCCAACCTTCCTCTGTCATTTCCCACCTCCCAGCTCCGCCAGTGTGACCCCATCCACTACAGATCCTAAGCAAAGGGCAAGGAAAAACTACCACGTGAAATACAGGTAATTTTCTTTTACATTTTCGGGCTTTTCACTCAAGATTCAACCCTCTGATTAGTTTTCCCTGTCAGAGTGAACCGAACACCTAAACATTTTCAGTTGTGATTAAGGCCAGAATGAAGGGAAAGGGACTAATTTACTGAGACAAACATGACATCAACCGAAAGGGGGAAAGTTAAGTAAATGGAAACTTCACATGAAACTGAGAACGTAAATAAAAATATACAAGTAAACTATGAACGAAACAACGACAGGGGCGGATGCATAACGTCAGCTACAGCACATATTTACCAGGTTAAACGCGCTAGCCGTGACGTAGATCCTATTCAGCGCTAAATTACACGGAGAGAGCACCATCCTTCCGTCTGAGTTATACAGGATCCCAGACGGACTTACCTGGATAAGTACACGCTAGTCGTCATTTTAGCAGCAGTAATCTGTTGGTATGCCTTCACCTTT
>JAWQEG010004310.1:15000-22500 GCA_033782935.1 Petrolisthes cinctipes
TATGGTTCTTATACAGTGATCAACGAATGTCCACAACCAAACATCCAAACCTTCCTAAAACATAGTTCCTCACAGGCCTATAGAATCCCCTCCTACCCACTAGCCACTCTTTCTCTGGCAACAATGGTAGCACGGTTAATGATTGGTGAGGCCCTGAATAATATTATAACCAAACTGAGGACTGTACACAATCGATATTTGTGGTGTTGCTGTTGTGGTATTGCATTCTTGTTTGTTTTGTTGTTATTCTGTTATTGTCTAAATGGAGTTCCTTTGTTCTCATGTTTTCTTATCATGGTGTTATTGTTCTGTTGTTGTTATGGCATCCACGTTACGACAAGATTTAGGCCATTGAGTATTATATTCCTTTATGTCACGTATCGACATTTGCAGCCATAACAGTGAGGCACGTGTGATGCTTGTCGTCCCTATCGAGTTTGGGGACAATTCAGGTAATGATGTAATCTCAACCCGTGATATTCAACCAGTCAGTCAGTGCCTTGAGGTTGGTGTGTGTTCTCTCATTATATTTTTCATACGTTGTAGAAGGACTGGATCTTGTAATGTATTAAACGAATAATATAATACTGTTGTGATCGTTGCTTACCATTAATGTCTCTTTAAAAGTTCACTACTATAGTACAATAAAAACCCTTCTGGTGTTGGCAATTGTACATACATCATAATAAATAGCATATAAGCATTTAATTAAGTATACTACATCCTGGAACACACGGTGATTATCGAAAAAAAAAAAAAAAAAAATCAGTTATCTGCCCAAAATACAAACTTTTTATTTCACTTACGCCTCGGTTACTCGCTCATTTCAACTCGTATCGATTCCCTAAGCCTAGTGATGGACCGTGAAGAAAAGTCATAACACTCACCAATACCAACACAGGTCGATCTGCCAACATACCTGAAAAGAGATGAAATATATTTATTGGTGCATATTAAAAAAAAAAATGTAATATATATGTGTGTGAGTTGATATGACATAGTAAATACGTTCATTAGGAAGATGATGATGATGATGATGATGAAATAAAAGACAAACACGATGAATAAGACCGAGATAACAACGATGATGATGAGAATGTGAAGGAAAAGCCAAGGTAAGGAAGAAGGAGAAGAAGCAAAAAGAAGTTAATCACAGATACTCAACATTTTCAGTGGGACTAAACCGCTGAATCAGACGCTTGTGTAAAGTGTAATAATGCCTCGAGCCGACCCCCCGCCCCCCTCATCCACCCCACTCCTCCTCCCCACTCCCCCTAGCCGCTACTAAATGCACACACGCACGTATCGTACATACACACACACACACACACACACACACACCTATCGTACATACACACACACACACACACACACGCACACACACACACCTATCGTACATACACACACACACACACACACACACACACACACCTATCGTACATACACACACACACACACACACACACACACACACACACACACACACACACACACACACACACAAACACACACACCTATCGTACATACACACACACACACACACACACACACACACACACACACACACACACACACATATATATATATATATATATATAAATGCATAATATGATCTAATATGTAATGAAGAAAAAGGACAAATATAAAACATAAGATACACAATAACTTGGATATTATTTTCAGCACCAATTCTCCTGGGCTGGAATTTGATATTAACATATAGAAACAGCTCACATTTAATATTCAGTGAGCTATCAGTCTCTTAGTGGCCTCTAAGGCACTTTAATAAACAAACTCCATTACTACACCTACCGAGCCACCAATCTCGTTAGCATATCATATTGTGGCTGGAAGAAGGTGGAGTGTGGGTGGGATGTGGGTGGAGTGTGGGTGGGATGTGGGTGGAGTGAGGATAGGGTGTATGTGGAGTGTGGGTGGAGTGTGGGTGGGGTGTATGTAGGGTGTGAGTGGGGTGTAGGCAAAGTGAGTGGTCTGAGTGAGGTGTGGGTAAGGTGTATGTGGAGTGTGGTTGGATTGTGGGTGGGGTGTGGGTGGAGTGTTGGTAAGGTGTATGTGGAGTGTGGGTGAAGTGTGGGTGGAGTGTGGGTGGAGTGTGGGTAGAGTGGGTGGTCTGAGTGGAGTGTGGGTATAATGTGGGTGGATTGAATAGGGTGTGAGTAAATTAAGTGGGATGTGAATAGACTGAGAGGTGGAGCGTGGGTGAAGCGTGGGTGGAGTGTGAGTGGAGTTCTAGAAATTTTACGAATGTGGAAATAAAAACAAGAGGAGAAAATAAACAAGAGAAAGACACAAATAATATACAATAAAAGGATTAAAACAACCACTGTAAACACGAAACCCAATACGATCCTTAGGTCAAATAGGCGTTAAGGGACCCTATGACGTAGTCAGAAAATTGGAGGTAAACGAGTCTTTCAAATATTGCCACGAAACACCACCTATATGGAAGGAACGTGTTTCGTGGAATAATCAGGAGGAATCAGAAGCCTCCAATTTCCATACACATTCACAAGGTCCTTAAGGAAACTACAAGGGCAGGCATCAAGACGTACGACTTCCCCTGAGAAATTGAACTTTAATCTTCCACCTCCAGCAGGAAACTCGTGCCGAGGCCCCCAGACGGCATCAGGTTTTTTGGTGCCCTTGGATGCTGTATATATGTTTTTTATTTTTTTTTGTGTGTGTGTGTGAGGCTCGAGATGTTCTCCTTTTCCTTTATTTATTTGTTTATTTATTTAATTTTTTGTGGCTCCCAGACTCATTCATTCACTCACTAACAAACAAACACTGTATTTTTTCTCTGTCCTTCTCACTACAAGCACCCTCTCTTACACACTTTCACACACTCTCTCTCTCTCTCTCTCTCTCTCTCTCTCTCTCTCTCTCTCTCTCTCTCTCTCTCTCTCTCTCTCTCTCTCTCTCTCTCTCTCTCTCTCTCTCTCTCTCTCTCTCGTTGTGTTAGTGCCGACTTCTTAATTTTTACGAGTGGGATTCTGGTGTTCATACACTTACCACACAAGGTGCCATTGTCCTCAGTGGGTGGCTCTGTAGAAAGCTCCAGTCCCTTGTGTGTGTGTGTGTTGTTTATGAGGATGTGGAATATGAAAAGTGTGTGTGTGTGTGTGTGTGTGTGTGTGTGTGTGTGTGTGTGTGTGTGTGTGTGTGTGTGTGTGTGTGTGTGTGTGTGTGTGTGTGTGTGTGTGTGTGTGTGTGTGTGTGTGTGTGTGTGTGTTGTTTATGAGGATGTGGAATAAGAAAAGTGTGTGTGTGTGTGTGTGTGTGTGTGTGTGTGTGTGTGTGTGTGTGATCAATTACAGTTAGGTGCCTATAGGTATGGGTGTGTTTAAGAGATAAAAGTGTTTTTATTTATGCAAGTATTTAGTTGAGAGGGCATCATTTGTGTATCTGAGTCAGTGTTTGTGTGTATGTATATAACTCTGCATAGTATGTGTGTTTCAATTCTATGCTAAACGTTTGCTTATCAAAATTCAACATAGCAATTCACCTCATACATGTTCAAACCTTATTTTCTTCCTTATTTCAGTATGCATATGCCTAAACTTTCTACCTTTTTCATAAACTGGGACCCGTGAACGTATGATATAATTATTCAACCGTATGTGCAGAAGGATAACACTATTCTTTCTTCCTTTTCTCTATTTAGGAACGTGTAGTACGAATACATTAACTACCTTGTTGATCATTGAAGGATACACAGATCTTAGGCTTTTTTATTTGTTCTTTATAAACTCTGATAGAGTGATTATGTTCGTAGGGAGCAAGGTTACTTTTTACATCATGGCAAAGAGTGTCTGTGAAAGTTTGTTTAGGTGTGTGTGTGTGTGTGTGTGTGTGTGTGTGTGTGTGTGTGTGTGTGTGTGTGTGTGTGTGTGTGTGTGTGTGTGTGTGTGTGTGTGTGTGTGTGTGTGCTTGAAACAGACAGACAGACAGACAAACATACAATGAAACAAACAGAGAAACATACAGAGAGAAGAGGAGGAGGAGGGGGGGCAAGGGAAGGAGGAGTAGCTAACCTGACAGTTGCAGCTTCTCACCCAGAATAACCTGTCACTATCTCATCCAACACCCCCTCACCCTCCCCACACCCACCCCAGGTCCTCCACTCGAGTCTAAGTAACACCAACGGGGATGACACAGATCTCATTCCAGCATCAGGGTATACGCTATCACTTTAAGCCCTGGAGTGGGTTTAGTGAGATAGTGTCAGTCACAGCACAGAATTCCTTTACACCCTCTCTTGGTCCTTAAAATCACAGGTGAGACGATGTGTGTATTTTTCATTCATACATTTTTTCTATTTTCTATATATATATATATATTCATTTGCTCATTTATTTATATATTTATTCATTCATTTATAACAGGAATGGCGAAGGGGTGGAAAGGGTGAGCCAAATTGAATGTCAGGATTTTTCTACTTTGTATTTGTTGTCCCACTGGTTGTGCTGGGGAGGGCAGTCAACCCCGTCGCTTTATTTCGTCACGGTGGTTTGGTTGGCCCTTTGCCTGCCTGGACACCACCACGACTGAGGCGTATGCTGACCATCTCCATGACACTCTGTTTTCAAAGTTCGGTTTACACATAGCCAAACTCGTCGAGATCATGAAAACTACAGAGATTTCAACAGAGTGACAAATAAGTCTGATTCAATAGAAAGAAATTCAGTGAGTGTGGCCTCAAGCGTCTAAATATTGAAATATTTGGGATTATTTGTTCACTGACGGAATGAATATGATACAGATGAGTCATAGTGTGTAGGAGGATTAATTACTTCAGAAAAAAACTAGGCCTACCCTAGCCAGGTGAATATATCTCAAAGCCCAGTGAACTGTTAAGAGGCTTTCAAATTGTTCTATGAGGTTTCCCTTTAATGCTTTTGCCTCGGATATCAGCTTTCATCATTTCCACACACCTCATTAACTACCCACATAAAATTGATACATATTATTTTTTTTCTTTTCTTATATCACTATGTATGATTATTTGCTTGAAGTTTACACCAATAACTTACTTATGATTTTCCCCATACTTTTATGTTCCAAGACCAAACTGTAAACTATTGCCATCGAACTGTAAAATATTGATTCCTCAGTTACTCAGGAATAAAGTTGGTGGGAGGGCAAGGGGAAAGAAGTTAGGCAGCCAACTCTTCCTACCCCAGACGACCAAGACAAGGACGACGACGTTGAAGCAATAAAACACGTCACCCGAAAGACAAGACGACAAAGACACGGAGACACATTACAGCATTCCACACGGACTTGACCAATGACAATGCCTCTACATTATCCATTTAGTGTGTGTGTGTGTGTTTTTTTGTTTACCATAGTCTAACGTTGTATAAACTGTTATGTAATGTTATATTGTACTTTCTCTGACATATACACCCATTTTTTTCCTCTAAGTGCATTATATGGTTTTTAATATACAATTTTTTCAGCAAACACAATGCGTTCCATTAATGTATAAACTTACTGTTGGTGTTTTGTGAAGGATATCGTAATAATAGTTGTAGGAATAAGTCATGTGTCTTTTTGGCTCGTGTACTTCATGTTTTAACCCTGGATAATAAATTGTTGTGTAGTGTCAGTTGTTCTAAGTGAAGCTGTCTGGACCCGGATGTCAGGGCTGGCGTGGCAAGATGGTGGACACCACTTAGTGAGGAGCCGTAAGTCAGTCCTTCTGTCACGCCCACGCCTCCTATACGAGCAGCGAAGGGCGCAAATTTTTTTGGTTGCTTTATGAAGAAAACTTAATTCCAAAACAATATTAGGATACATATTCAAATAAATTTAACTACAACTGTGTCTCATGTGAATCCTCGGCCACAATATACAGACGGCCAGTCCTATGAAAATATAATAATAATAATAAATTAAGTAAATTATTAAGCGAATCAAAACTGATGGGAAATTTCAGTCAAGTATGCCCTGCCTCGAAGAGAAACTTATATATTAACTGCGAAAACTTAAAATGTTGAACAGTGTCAGGGCATTTTATTAACTCGTCGGTGTCTGAGTGACAGGCTTCGAAAACGTGGGGTTGGTGTGAGACGAGGACACTTCTCCATTAATTTTATTATGTCCCACAGAACAGTTGCGCTCACCTCTCTGGTATGATGGTAAACTTGAAAATATCTGTCCTTATTCTATTAAAAAATTAATTAAATTGAGGTGGTGGCAGCGATCCTATTGTGTTAAGGGGATACTATATTTTTGGTATATTAGAGAACCTTGATTCTTCCAAAGTATACCTAGAAACAGGGTCAAATAAACAAGTTTAATGGTGTCCTGTTGCTTGGAATAACTTGGAGGAATTAGTTGTTCCAGATATACCAACACTGTACTATCCTCTTAATTGTCAATAATATAGTATATGTGGCCACGAAAACAAAAACAAAAATACCACTCCCTGAGCTCTGTAATATATTGTCCACAGTTGTCACCCACAGTACAGTATTATTAGTCACTGATGATAGTCATTATTTTTTATACCAGTAATAAGAAATTAATGGAGAACCGGACGAGGGTGTAACATTCCCGTGTGGCTGCTGAAGGTTGATGAGAATTATTGGGGGGTAATCAAAGCATAATATATATTCTCTTATACCAAGGGTCGAGCGGATACTAGTGGTACTGGTGGTGGTGGTGGTGGTACTGGTGGTGGTGGTGGTGTAATGTAATACTATTATTGGGTGATGATAATGGTGGGCAAGGGTGTTGGTGGTGGTGGTAATGTTGATGATGAAGGTGGAGGTAAATTTGGGTGATGATAATGTTGGGGAAGGGTGTTGGTAGTGGTAGTGTTGATGATGATGATGATGGTAGAGTTGATTTTGGGTGATGATAATGTTGGAGAAGGGTGTTGGTGGTGGTAGTGTTGATGATGATGATGGTGGAGTTGATTTTGGGTGATGATAATGGTGAGGAAGAGTGTTGGTGGTGGTGGTGGTGCAAAGACCTGGTGTTGGTGGGACTAAGTTTATATATAATAATAGTTGTTGGAGAAACTGTTGGTGGTGGTGGTGGTGGTGGTGTTGGTGGTGGTGGTGGTGTTATCTGATGGTGTTGGTAATGGATGAGGTGGTGCTTAGTGTTGGTGGAGTTGGTGTAGTGTGAGATTTAGGGAGAAACAACACATCTGAAACTGACCATACAGTACATACCTGCCGGGCTTTCAACAACTTCCGTAACCGTAAGCTGTTAATGGATCAACGTGAAAGCCTACCTTGAGCCCTTGAGGGAAATAGCACGCACATCCTAATGGCCTGGGTAAGGGTAGGTACATACAACGTCAGAAAGGGATGGATACAGTGCCTATGAAAATTTGAACAAACGATGTATCTTGTCCTGTACATTACGTTAAAACACACTCTGATCGAGACTGAAATGTGAGTGAGGAGAGACCTAAACTTTTCAACTCTATAACAGTCCCTATATTTTATTGGCATAATGTTG
>JAWQEG010004310.1:27500-30000 GCA_033782935.1 Petrolisthes cinctipes
AGTAATAAAATCCATAGCAGCATAATTCTATACCACGGGAACTATCTTCTGTTGTTTTACCTGTTGTCTGTGTAAGCTGATAGTTTCCCAAAGAAGCTCAGACGTCTCACAGTGCCAGAAATTGGAGTTCCAAGGATACACCCAGAGTGAGAGTGTAAAGTTGACTATAATCATCCCCCAAGATAAACCTGGCAAAGAGAACAAGTATAACAGCCAGGAAAATCCTAACCAAACTGGTCCACTAAGTCATGGAGACTCATGGGTGAAATATATTGTTGTTTTGTTAGACATTTGATTCTGCTTGGGAACAATACCAGAACAAAATCTCAAACATACTAAAAAATCTTGTTCGAGGGAAAGCCTATGCTGTTTGCTGAATATGCATTCAAGTGCAGTAAATATATCTTATAATACATTTTGAATGAGATTAAAAATGACTGAGTGGGTCGACATGGTGTCTACAGACCCTTGAGATGGTTGGAATGTGGTTAGAATTTTTCCTTCCCACTGGTCCACATATGGCGGTGCTATCACTCCTGGTAATGGCCGGCCAGACGTACCCTCCCACAGCAACTTCGTCTTTGTTAGTGTCTTCCTCGAGGTTATACTGCCTTCTCTACATCAAATCCCTCTTCTTAATCCACTCCAACTCACATACCATCTGTTATCTCATTCCTCTTGTTGATGTATGTACGATGACACTGTTTTTTAATATCTCTGTATTAATTAACAGCTTCTAATTAAAATTCCAAAAAGATTCCTAGTCAACTCAGTAACTGTTTTAATGTGTTGTTGGTGAGCTTTTACAGTAATATTTTGCTGAAAGTTACTTCATTACGATGCAAATTTATATTCAGTATGCAACGACTTCAAATCCCCCTACAGTACAGCGTGTCCCCCTCAGCTTCACAAAATAAAAATGAAAATAAAGCTGAAATCCAGTTAGACATTAAAACAGGCTAGAAAATATCCAGACTAGAGGTAAGTCTAGTGCTTACTCAAGGACTTTCGTAGCTAATGCCAGTAAATCACCACAATCACATCATTTGCCTGCGATTCTGGGAGTCAGTCGTAGTCATAAATCAAGCTGGAATTTAATTTTTTATCCCACTAGAGGGGATTATTTCATGAAGCGACCATTATTCTGACTGGTGGCGGCACACGCTGGGGTTTATGTCGGTATGGGAGAGAAGCTGTTTTGGGGAGTCACTGTAGCTGCCCTGCCTCATCTTCCTAACCCCCAGTTATCTAGAATCGCTGTGTTATTGTGTAGTCGTAAGGTGAACGTCGTGTCAAATAGCGCCATTTCCTGGTACAGTCTGGGAAAATCAAGGGACTCCAGTTCTCCGACAACACCATTGCTTTGTCAGTTTATGAAGTGTTTCTATATAATACCGGGTACACTTATTATTAGGGCCATTCTTGCCTTACTCTGCACGTGAGATCACACACCTGTACATGCACACCATCACACAATTGCCTAAGCCCATAACACACCAACCCGTACTGTACAACACACTTCCACAGAAGGCATTTTTTATTCCACGCATAGAGAGTTCAGCATAAAATACTATACAGAAATTATCTCACACCAATAAAAATTTCGCCCAAAATATACACGAAGAATCCTTCCATTTCACACACATCCTGAGAATCCTGAATATTCCTTGCTTCATAGAGGTAACAAGTTATAATGATCTTACGAATGGACAGTGGGTGTGAAGGTCAGGTTTGGATGATATATAGTACTCAGTAAATCATAGACGGTGGCATTTTCTACAACCATATAATTATGTACTGTAAATATTTAGTTAATATGGTTTCAATTCAATCAAAGCAAATTATCTCCCTTATTCACGTAAGGGTAAATTAGAGGGCAACTGCATCCTCCAAATTATGTCAAGAAACAGATCCCCTATTAGTAACACTGAGGTGATTTGATTCCAGCAATGGCTTGGAGTGAATCAATAGCCATCTAATTTACCAAAATGAGGTTCTCCCCTTAAACCCATCCAAACCCGAGAGACGAACAAGAGGCCAATAAAACTCAATAATGAAGACGAATATTTTCCACTTATCTCGATGTTCTTGACAATTTGTATCCATGATAGATTTATTTTTTTTGCATTTTCTTCCCATCCTACTCAACCTTCCCTCAATCCCTCATCATTTAATTTGACTTCACTGGTTACCTAGTTGTTCTAGAGTTTTTTCTTTTGTCTGTTGTTTATTTTATTTTCTCAAATTTGCAGCGAAACTTTCAGATAGAACGAATACTATGCACAACATATCAACATATATACACGCACACACTCATACATAGTTAAGTTCTGTGCCGGGTCGACACTGTAATATTGCCTCGCTCTAACCGACTGACGCTGACATATGTCTGAAGCCAAGACGTGGCCAACACCACCTAATACACCCACTTGAATGAGGTACACGTACTGTACCTTTCAACAAGTCGGGGTAATATTGTGGTGTATATCATGTCAACCAC
>JAWQEG010004310.1:35000-62956 GCA_033782935.1 Petrolisthes cinctipes
CTTCCTATATATGACCGTCTTGCTAAACTTCCCTTACTTTTCTTTTTACGGTCGGCTTTTAGAACTTTTCAGTGGGTTTACCTCGCGTCTCCATTTCTTCATTAATGTTTCGTGTATTTTTGCTTGCATTTTTTATTACAGTTCCTCTTCTCCTTCTCGTCGTCTTTATCTTCCTCTTTCACCTCTCTTTCCCCCAGTATCCTTTACCACCTCTTCCCTTTTCTTTTCTTCCAATTTATTTTCTTCTTTCATGTCATCCTCTTTTTTATCGTAACCATTCCCTTTAACTTTACGAAAACTGTTATCAATATTCCTGGGATTTTTTTTATATATTTTTTTTATATACAGTATTTCACGTTTCGGAGTGCTGCCGAAACTAGTTTCAAAGGCAGACAACAAAAGGTCTTTTCGTAAAAGCATAGTAAATGCTAGTTGTATATAGATATATAGATAGATAAAGAGAAAGGAAATGATAATGAAGCTTTACAGATAGACAGGAAGATAGACAAATCATTTTTTTTTTTTTTTTTATGTGGTGTGAGTGTGGTGACCCAGTTGTCAACACGAAGGACAAGCAATTAGTCTGGGCCTCGTCATGCTTCTTGTTACCAGCTCGCTATTTGCCGGTGTCTGTCCGGGCAGTGAGCGCATTATTTAACACTATTTCAATGAGATATTCTTGTGAGGTAATGCTTGGTATCTTGAAGGATATTAATTAAAAGATTTATTCCCAAATAAATTACGGCGTCTGTCAGAGAAATGAAGTCTGCTGATTCCTCTAAGGCCTAAGCTATGATGGATGATGTATTGTTACACTATTAAGAGTAAGGGGGGAGGAGGAGGAGGAGGGCAAAGGGAAGAGAAAGTAAATGAGTCGATGAATGAGAGAAAATTATAAGGGATAAAGGAATAAGAGGATGAAAGAGCCAGAGAAGAACAAAGGTATAAATATATTATGAGGGGGAAGCCAGGTAAGGGAGCAGGGGAGGCAGAAAGACAAGGGGCAAGGGAGTAGGAGGAAGGGGAAGTGGAAGGAAGGAGAATATTATTAAGTGTGATCCTTTAAGAGAGGTGGAAAGGAACAGAAAGAAAGTTGGGAGCACAAGAGAAAAGATGTGACAAGGAAACAGAGAGAGACGAAACGGGAGATACAAGAGAATAGATGAGAGTAAAAAAAGGGTAAAAGAAGGGAGTAGTTAGATATAAATTTGGATGATGTAGATAAACCAGGCAAATAGGTGAGAGACAGTGAGAGAATGGAGTGTTGAAGGAGAGTGTAGAAGGGAGGGAGTTGGTAGGGGGACTTGATAATGAAACACAGAGGGTCCCTAAATGCTTCCACATCTGTATTCATTAGATTAAGACCAACTCATCATAGTAAGACATGTACTGTAGATCTAGGAATTCATTTCACTGTCTACTTGTATCTGATCTTCACCTCAGTGTTCACATTATAAAAGGTGTCAGGAGAGGAAAAAATTAAATAAATAAATGAATAAATAAGTATATATATATATAATAATAAACATTGTGAGTGGAGAGGGTAAGTGGCTCCAAGGGGACTCATTTGTAGTAGTGAAGAGACACGGGTCAAGTAGCACTCTGAAACACTACACACACTACCACACACTACTACTTCACAATACTACTACTATTGTACCTCACACTACCACACACTACTACTTCACAACACTACTACTATTGTACCTCACACTACCACACACTACTACTTCACAACACTACTACTACCCTACCTAACACTACCACACACTAACACTACTACTATTGTACCTCACACTACCACACACTACTACTTCACAACACTACTACTATTGTGCCTCACACTACTACCACACACTACTACCTCACACTACTACCTTACACTGCAACTATATACTACTACTACTACTACTACACACTACTACCACACACTACTATTACACACTGCAACTATACACTACTACTACTACCACACATTACTACTACTACTACACACTACTACCACACACTACTACTACTACTTCACACTACTACTACACACCACTACCACACACCAAGATCAATGAGCACCTAAGTTATGACCACATTCTTTAACACCCAAAATTCAGAATTATCTTCTCTATACATGCGCCTTAAAAATCAGTTTCGTGAATTAGAAGCAACATGCTTTGTAAGGCTTTAGGGAATTGTATATTTTTTGGTATATTAAAGTGCTCTAAGTCCTCCGAAGTATGCTAGGAAACAGGACCAGATTAACAACAATAATGGTGGTCTGTTGGTTGGCATAGTATGGAGGAATCAGTTCCTCCAGATGTACCACCATTAATCTTGGAAAATACGTGATTGGTTCTGATTATTCATGTATGGTGAGAAATGTATCAGACTTCCACAAGCTATCAACACAAGTACAGTATCAATATCAATAACCAGCATTAACCCATTGTCGGACCGTCTCTGTATATACTCTAAGTTTTGTCCAGTACTTCATTTGCCTCATCATCGACACTACACACTGGCCTATACCGCTATGCTATTCCCCTGCCCGTACTTCCTTTCGGTTTTGCAATCTTCCTCCTGTCACGCCAATATGCAACACACCATTTACAACAAATTGTTTTGCAATGCCAGGCGTGGAAATAGAATTGGGAAGTGATGATAATGTAGTCGCCAAAGTATACATTCAGGCCTTCTCTGTGTGTAACGAGTATTGCAAAATGCAACTCTATTGACACCCAATATTAAAACCTAAGTGATTCTTAGGTGAAGTTTACATAACAGGTTGGCCGAGTATTTCAAAAATGTTTTCCTTTTTGCTGACAGACTGTACTAATTAAGGGACCCTGTGATGTAGTCAGAAAACTGGAGGTAAACGAGTCCTTTAAATATTGTCACGAAACACTATACTTATATGGAAGGAGCTTGTGTTATGGCATAGTCAGGAAGAATCAGAAGCCTCCAATTCTCGTACACGATCACAGGGTCCTCAAGCCATTGTCTGAAACGTAAGAAAGTGTATGTGCAACAGGTAGGATGGAAATAGGAAGAACTCTTTGTTGTAGCTGTACGTACACCTTCATATTGGATCTCTGTCCCCATTCAGTCTGTCTCTCTGACTATTCATTTCACTACCTGGTACTCTCTGTCAACTTTTATGTGTGTTCTTCGCAAACCTGTCTGTCTGTCTGCCCATGTCTATTTTTGTCTGCTTCTTTATGCTCCGTCAGTCAGTCTGTCTGTCTGTCTGTGTCTAATTGTGTCTGTCTGTGTGTCTGCTTGTTTATACTTCGTATCTCTCTGTCTGCCCTCAATCTTTTGTAATAATATATCAGTATGTCTATGTTTTTTCAATTGTTCCTTGCAGATCTGAACTTATTTTCCTTCATGTCTGTCTGTCTGTCTGTCTTGCTCGTTATATGTATGTGTTTGTGTCTGTGTGGTAAGTGGCTCGTTTATCAGTCTAATCCAACTCTCCTCTGTATCTCACTAAATCCAACAAACAACAGCTGCCGTGATCGCTGCTGCCCACGCTCAGGTTAAGTGGGTAATTCAACAAAAAAAGTGTTTTCATATTGGGTGCAATGCATAACAACAAATAATAGGAAGGTGATTATTGGATTTACTTATAAAACTTGGGACTTACGCCTGAACTTGGATGTTTATGATATCTGCGACGATCATTTTTACGTTGATAAAGACCGGCAATACTTGGTCAATAAGCGAGCGTCGTTTGATGTGAAAAGTTTCTGACTTATGTGGCCGACCTCTAACCATTAATCCGGCCCTGGTGAAGTTAGGGGGGTTATATTGCACACTTTTGGTACACTGGAGCGCCTTGATTCCTCAAAATTATTTCAGGAAACAGAACTAATGAAGAAATAGAGTGGTGTCCTGTTGCTTGAAATATTTTTAAGGAATCAGTTGCTCCAGATCTACCAGCACTATACTCCGCCCTAAAGAGTACAAGGTTCGTGTTAACTCTTGACATTCATATAACTCATAAGTCTTGGTGTAAATTATTACGGCATCTGAAATCCACCTGAACTAAAATGGAGATGTTGCTGCTCCAAAATATCCCCCCCCCCCCCCATCACCCCCATTCAGGAAATCATCGCTTGGTTTGGGCAATTTGTGGGTTTCTGTTTCCTCCAAGCTATGCCAGAAAACAGACCACTTCAGCATACATACGAGTAAGGTTTCTGTTTTCTTACGTCGTTTATAGAGCTACGAAAATTCCAAAACACACACACAGACGCCCCCCCCCCCCACCCAAATAAAACAGTCCCCCTTTTTAATGTTACACTCCAGTCAGCGTCAAAGGGAGGGTTAGGGGTGTTTTGCTGTACTTAAGCAACACGAAATATTCATGTTGCTTCATTAAAGGTAATAACAACACTTTACAGCAATGCGAATTCCCTTTGAATACACATAACTTTTAATTCTGTGTCCATTGAGAATGTTAAATATTTTGGTGCGAGCCCAATTTCATATTAACTAAATGCACTCCTGTCAGAAACACACGCTGTATGTACAATAACGACAGGAGGTAGGAGTGTACTGTAGTGCAGATGGTGTGTTGTAATAGTGAGTGGGAGTAAGCGTATGGCGTGTGTGTATGTGTGTGTGTGTGTGAGGAGAGAAGAGTGAACTGAGAGTTGGCGTATGGTGAGAGAGAGAGAGAGAGAGAGAGAGAGAGAGAGAGAGAGAGAGAGAGAGAGAGAGAGAGAGAGAGAGAGGGAGAGAGAGAGAGAGAGGAGAGGAGAGGGGAGGCGAGGGGAGGAGAGGAATGGAAAGTGGCCTGGGCTGGGCGACAAAAAGAGAGGCACACACAGGCAGGCAGCTTAGTACAAAGATCTGATACATGTCCAAAGTGAAGCCATTATAATAATCCAACCATATCCCCTCTGAGCTCCTTGTAAACCTCTCTTGACACATATCTAACCACTTCACCTACTACTTACTATTCTGTGTACCTTACGACCTACCTACAGTTACGGTACCTCTCTCCCATACAACACCATCGTAATATAAGCATTATCCTCCATTCTCTCTCCCTCTCTTCTTCCATTCTCTTTGCTTTGCTATTTCATACTGTTTTCTTTTCTTTTTCTCCAGTTCCATATCTATCCATGACAAATTCTTAGTGTTGTTCTTCTGTTTCTTACTGTTCGTTCTTGATATGTTTCCTGTTCTTTGTCTCTTCCTTCCTCTTACCTGTCACCTTAAACTACCTCATCTATCTCTTGCCCTCACCTGCCCCCACTCCTACCCCATAACTGTTTCCATGTGTCCCTTACTGCTCAGCGGTGCACCATAACCCGTGACAAAAAAGGTGAGATAAATGAACAAAAATAGAGCACGATGAAAAAAAAAAAATGATAGAAAGCAATGACAGCAAGCACGAAGATATTATTTATTCTTCTACTAACACATTTTTCACTCAGTCTCCCTTACCTCCGATTACCCAGTCCATTCACCTATCATCAACATCTGTCTTTGTAATCATTCCATTTACCCTCTACTGTACATCCTACATTTTCGCCTCTGTTCCACTCGCACACTAATTTTCACCCTGACCACAGTGCATCCTTTCGCCCCCTCATCCTAATCCTTCCCTTCTCCTTTTATTCTGTACTAGCTGCTCCGCCGCCCTTCGGGCGGCTAGGAGCCGCTAGCTCCTGCGGAGGGCTGGCGGCCTGCGGCCGCCCTTCCAGCGCCCTTCGGGCGGTTTGGAGCAGATCGGGTGGTGGGTGGATAGAAGGAAGGGAAGGAGGGAAGGAAGGGGGAGAGGGAGGGATGGTTTAGTGGTTAGATAAAATAAATGGATGGATGGATGAATAGTAATAGAGGTGGGTGGGTGAATAATTGGAGGTATTAGTCGTTTTTAAATGTTTATTATATCAATCTTTCTCCCTCATTCAATAACTCCATCATTCTAATATTAGCATAATTAATAATATTTCCTTCTTTTTCTATTAATTGCGTCACTAAGCATTTTACTGAAGTGCCTCCTGGTAAACGACATTTTTCACGACTCCGGTTGACGACAATAAATATGGCAATAATGAAAATCAATTTGACAAAAGTGAAACTCTATAGGACAATAATGAGAATCAATATGACAATGGTGTTTGATACTGGAGCAGGAATCAAGAGCTCAAGAAAATATTGTACAAAATATTGGTATTTATTGAAAGAATTACCGTTTTCCCGGTAGTTTGCCCAGGTTAGGTCCCGGTAGTCTGATGCGGTCTAGGTAAGGTCAGGTAAGGTAAGGTCAGGCTAATTTCAAAATGGCCCATTTGAATATGCCCTATCTTGGCAATAATGAAAATCAATTAGACAAAACTGAAACTCAATAGGACAATACTGAGATTCAATATGACAATGGTGTTTGATACCGTAGCAGGAATCAAGACGTCAAGAAAATAAGTTACAAAAATATTCTACCAATCAGAAAATAAATATGGCAATAATGAAAATCAATTTGACAAAACTGAAACTCTATAGGACAATACTGAGAATCAATATGACAATGGTGTTTGATACTGGATTACAAAAATATTCTACCAATCTGAAAATAAATATGGCAATAATGAAAATCAATTTGACAAAACTGAAACTCTATAGGACAATACTGAGAATCAATATGACAATGGTGTTTGATACTGGATTACAAAAATATTCTACCAATCTGAAAATAAATATGGCAATAATGAAAATCAATTTGACAAAACTGAAACTCTATAGGACAATAATGAGAATCAATATGACAATGGTGTTTGATACTGGAGCAGGAATCAAGAGCTCAAGAGAATAATGTACAAAAATATTGGTAATTATTGAAAGAATTACCGTTTTCCTGGTAGTTTGCCCAGGTTAGGTCCCGGTAGTTTGCCCAGGTTAGGTCCCGGTAGTCTGATGTGGTCTAGGTTAGGTTAGGTAAAGTCAGGTAAGGTCAGGCTAATTTCAAAATGCCCCATTTGAATATGCCCTATCTTGGAAATGGGGCATTTGCGAAGGAAATGCCATAGAAGAAAATAGTCTTAGAATGGTCTAAATAAGTGGGTAATGAAGGTAGAAAAACGGTATGCAATAACGGTAATGTATTCAATATTTACCAAAATATTATACCAATATGGTAGAAATCAATCATAAAAATGGATAAAATGTAATAATATAGGTAAACGACAATATACTTACTGAGATAAGGCATAAACAAATCGAATAATATCCGTGCTGTAGCCTAAAATATGTTCATGAGCTGTTGATTTCTGGACCAGTATCCGATAATTTAATAACAGAACACGTGTTCTCATTTTTAGGGGGGTTTTAGGGGTAACTACTTTATTACTCATGGCGCTGCTGTACGCAAACGAGTGGACATAGGAAGCTTTAGTTTACAGATTCTGGTGTGTAAAATCAAGCTCTACAAGTCTGTAAGAAAAAATTTACCTAAATGAAACTTTAAAATTGACCGTGTTTTTGCGAAAGGCTGAACTGTGGTATGGTGATTCCGTAGATTTTTCCCCTGTAATTTATTATTATTTCGCTAGCACGTTTCGTTATATGTGGTTTCGTTGTATGACCCCCCCTAAACCTGAACGGGATCAAGACTCACCTACATGCAAATTTTGAGGACACAAAGTTGGACGGTTTAGGCGTGCATCGCGGACACACACACACACACACACACACACACACACACACGCAGAAAGAACCTTGGCTTTATGTATATAGATGTATAGCCAACCCATCCACACGACACGGCCTCTCCAGACGTCTAGCCTCTCCTCACCTATTCTGCCACTGTTTACTTTCAATTACACTTTTGTGAATCGTCTTACGTGTAGTCTGGAGGGTCAACATTGCTCTTTATACTTTTAGGTTTCCTATGATCAAAACATTTTATGGTGAACACATTTTTTACACAATATCCCAGAACTTGTCTAGCGAAATCTGAAGTCCCCTTACCTGTCTATTTGTCATTTATTGAAATAGTAAAAATAATAATATGACCTGGTGCAGTTATCCCGGATGGAATTAAGAATCTGTCCTATTCTTTTCCATCCGTCCCATCACTTCTGTTTACTCTTAAAGATGGTCTCTCTTTACTCCTCCTTTCCTAGTTATTACTCCCGGAAAGGCAATAGAGACCACGCGTTAGATCTATAATTGTGGAACCAGTGGGAATACATAGTGGGATGGGAATTGCGTTAATCTTTAAGTTAGAGCATTGTAGAGGTACTTTGTTCTACCTAAACCTGAGCTACCATGAGACTGTTTTTTTTTTTTTATGTGTGTGTGTGTGTGATCTCGGGGTTAAAAACAAGAAAACCAATCAACCAACCAACAAACATACATACATACATACATAAATCGCATTCGTATTACATAGATTCTTTGTCTGTCTGTCTGTCTGTCTGTCTCTCAATAGCAGCCAGTCAGACTCAGTACCGACCTCTTTCTTATCTGTCTCCCAGGCCACCCTTATATCTCCCCCTCAACCTCTCCTAACCTCATCCTCTTTTTCCTCCTCCTCCTCCTCCTCCTCCTCCTCCTTCTTCCTTACATTTTCTTTCTTAGTTGTTATCATCCTATCTTCCTCTACTGTCTCGGTCTCGGTCTCTGTCTCTATCTTTTATTAATGGGACAGTATACTTTTGGTACATTGGAGTGCCTTGATTCCTCCAAAATATGCCAGGAAACAGGACCAGATGAATAACAATAACAACAAACTATGGTGACCTGTTGTTGTTGTTGTTGCTTGGAATAGTTTGAAGGAATCAGTTGCTCCTGATTTACCAATACTGTACTTCATCCTTTGAGTATTATTATTATTGTTTAGGCTTGGGAAGCGGGCCACATCGGTTAGTTATTATTATTTTAATTATTTTCTATTCGGCCTCTTCCTTTCCATCCATCTTACCCCTCCACCTCTTCATATATATTTTTATTTTCATCTTTTTTTTGTTTCATTTTTCGGTCCATTCATACGCAGCCCTTTTTTGTGGTCTGTATATGTCCAAACTCTTGCCACACACTGAAAATCTCTTTTATTGTTGACATAAAACTTCCAAGGACAATTTTCCTTTTTCTTCTCCCTGGCTGGGTTTCATTTCCCCGGGTTATCCTCGCAGGGAGACTGAGGCAAACTTTTCCAGCCGACCTAATCAAGTATTCAGTGATCATTAGCCTGGTGTTTTTAACCTCATTTGCCTTCCAAGTGCAGAGAATATTCTTCGAGGAAATTGCACCATTTTCTTTGTCAGGCTTAAATTTTAACTTTATCTTCTCTTACTGAGTTTTCCTTCATGATTTTTTATCTTTCACTAACCAGTTTGTTAGTTCTCTGTGTCTAGCAATCACAGCCTTTGTTTACTAAATGATGGGGGCAGCAGTGAATGACGCACAGGGAAACTTTATGATTTCTTTTTCCACTTCGTTCACTGACACCTTCGTAGGCAATGGAATCCCGATTGGTGTGAATAGGAGGGAGTGCATACGAATTACAAATGAGTGTGAGTGAATGCGTGTCTTGTGAGAGAGACGTGTGTGTGTGTGTGTGTGTATGTGTGTGTGTGTGTGTGTGTGTGTGTGTGTGTAGGTGTGTGTGTGTGTGTGTGTGCGCTACTAGTGTACATAGCTGTGAATCAGTAGTTATACACGGTCCAGTTGGGAATATAGCGGCAATATTCAAAAGCAACTCTCGTTCTTACTTTCTAACCGCTGTACTTTCCACACATTGTATGTTCATATGATCCTCTATTGACAGACAGACAGATAGAAAGACAGAAAGACAGACAGACAGACAGACAGACAGACAGACAACTAGACAGACAGACAGACAGAAAAACACAGAGGCAGTGAGATAGACACATTGATAGAGTGTGCTAATCGGCTAGGCTTCCAGTAAGTAATTCTATATATTGGTTCAGTGAGGCCAACTCTATCAGGCGTGAGTGATGAGGTGAGGGAGGCGAGGGAAGGAAGGGTAATTTGGACAGAAATTGTGTTACTGATGCAGCTCAACAACAAAATAAAAAGAAAAATAATGTAAAACGGAAAGAAAGGTGTGTGAGAGAGAGAGAGAGAGAGAGAGAGAGAGAGAGAGAGAGAGAGAGAGAGAGAGAGAGAGAGAGAGAGAGAGAGAGAGAGAGAGAGAGAGAGAGAGAGAGAGAGAGAGAGAGAGAGAGAGAGAGAGAGAGAGAGAGAGAGAGAGAGAGAGAGAGAGAGTGAGAGAGAGAGAGAGAGAGAGAGGGAGAGAGAGAGAGAAGTACCGAACAAAAATGGAAAAGGAAGAGAAGTAAAAATTGGGCTAGAATGGGAAAGGGATACAAAGGGGGAGGGGGAGAAAGATATTTGGGGCACTAAAGCGTGGAAAAACTTTTGTAAAGGGACAATATCCATTTTTAAACCTTCTTTTGTATCTAATGCTCTCGTGCCCTTCTTTCTCCTTTCTTTTTATCTCCTCTCCTCTCCCCTCTCCCCCTCCATATGACTACTCCTCCATGCATCCTCCTCATCCTCTCTTTTTCCCCTCCTTCACTTTCCCCAAACTTATTCTCTGCTTCCTTTCTCCTCATCACCCCTCTTCTTCTATCTTCCCCCTTCTCATCTAACTAACTCCTTCCCTTTCTCCCACGAACTGCAGCAAAATTCTTGAACTGAAAGAATTGTACAAAACTGATACCGTCAATAATTTATGGTATTCCAACACGAGCCCTCGAAAGACGAACTTTAATATTCCTTCTGGTGGCGAAAAATGTGGTAGTTATTTAGAGTTTGGGGTCGCAAGTGAATGTGTGTGTGTGTGTGTGTGTGTGTGTGTGTGTGTGTGTGTGAGTGTGTGTGTGTGTGTGTGTGTGTGTGTGTGTGTGTGTGTGTGTGTGTGTGTGTGTGTGTGTGTGTGTGTGTGTGTGTGTGTGTGTGTGCTAGGGGGGGCTGCAAAGGAAAATATAGTGAGCATGTGTACAGACTACAGAATTCATAAATGTAGATAGGAGATATTTTTCCTCTCAGGTCACTTACTCATTCTCTTTGCTTACTACTACTACTACTACTTTATCTTCTTTCTCCCCTCACCCCTCTCCTCTCACCCCCTACTACAGTCCCTCCCCTCCCCTCTCCTCCCCTCTCACTTCACTCCATTCTCCACATCAAGTCCTCTCAGCCACTACACCAACTTCAACAACCAGACCTCTTCTACCCTCTCCACCACACGCATTCACACTGACTCTTATTCTCACGTACAGCACACTCACTACGAATATAATTACATTATATATATATATATATATATATATATATATATATATATATATATATATATATATAATTGGTATGCGTATATATATATATATCAATTATAGAAGCATATTTGCTAAGCATTCGAAATAATTACAATTTGCCGAAAACTACCAGTCGAATGTGAAATACGGGACGGTATGATGGTGCTTAAATGAATTGTTGTTATTTCTGACAATGACTCCGGCCACTAACACAGCCACAAACACCTTACTTGCTCAACATGAATACTGTGGGTAACAAAGACAAGGTATGAATGAACTAATTGCTGTGTTTTGTTTTAGTGCCAGGAAACAGGGGATAATATGAACCACTGGCTCAATCGATCGTGGTGGCATTTCCTTAAAAGTTCAGCCTGTAACCAGCGCCTCCCACACACATCCCTCAGGCGCTTTTGATCACCACACCACTCGCTCGCTCTCACTTGGTTCTCATTTCAACAACAACACTCTACCTTCTCAAAAGCCTATTCTTCCATACTCACACAAACCTACATTATCACACAAGCTCCACCACCCACACATCCTAACGCCCTTACATCTGTATACCCCAACACCCCTAATACTGACCTTTCTTTACAAAATATACAAAACTTTCCCACTTTTTCGTCTTCTTCTATTCACACACACACACAAACACACACACACACACACACACACACACACACTCACATACCACACACACACACTACCTCTTTCGATGCCTCTCATTAGCCCCCAGACTCTCACGCGTCGACTTTTTGCATCACGTACTATCTAAACCTTAACTCTACTCCTTTGTCCACCCCACCACCACTAGGCAGTAAGTACCTTCTCTAGCCCCTCATTTACCACCACCCATATCCCACGTCCACATCCCCAGGCCCTTTCTAACGCCAGTCCCTCTAACTCTTCCCCCTTTCTCAAACCTCCTTGCCTAGTTAATCTCACATTTCATTCCCTTTTGTACTTCATCTACACATCACGTCATTTTTTCTCCCCATTCAGATTATATACAAAGTCTCCGCTGCTATTCATTATCTCCTTCCCACTTATCACTTTACACCGTATCCTCCACACACCCGTATCCCCATGCTCTCTCTCTCTCTCTCTCTCTCTCTCTCTCTCTCTCTCTCTCTCTCTCTCTCTTCCCCCCCCACCCCCACACCAAGCCCCAGAGCCGGTAATCCCTGAAGAAGCCATCAGTCAGCGGCGCACAATGCGTGACGTCACCAACCCACACACACCTCATCAGATTTGCAATACTTATAGCGTATATGGACAGCCTTGGTGGTGGTGGTGGTGTAGGTGGTGGAGGAGGAAGGTCTAAGTACTGGAGGAGAGTGTAAGTACTGAGGAGGTGGGCTCAAGTGCTTGGTGGGTGTTAGTGTGTCAGTACCAGGATAAAGGAGTCATTCATGTACTAGAAGAAATGTTAAAGTATTTGGGTTGTGAGTGTTGTTATGTAAGGGAAGAAAGTGTAAGAACTGGAAGAAAAGATCAGTGTTGGTAGTAAAGTGTAAGTACCGGGGAGGAGAGAGTAAATACTTGGGAGAAGAATAGGAGTATAGTACTGTCAAGAAGACTTATTGTACTCATTCCCAGAGGACGCGAGTCAAGCACACACACACTTTCAGGAAGATTATACATTTTACGTTTTAGAGACCACTGCAAAAAAATATTATGAACGCCAACAGAATACAATTTTATGCAGCAAAACAAACAATGGTAATTCATAAGCAAAGGGAGCGTCTCGCTTTTTAGTAGCAAAAGGATTATCTCTCTGCACAGGATGGATTACCACTGGTCTGTCTGGGCTGATACCTTACTATTGGCACTAAGGAACTCTCTCAGGGAAACGGTTGCTTGTTGTTACTGTGTCTTCCTTTTCTTCTCGTTAAGGTGGTAATTCTTTTTTGGTATATTGGAGTGCCTTGATTCCTCCAAAGTATGCCAGGAAATGGGACCAGATGAACAAAAATAATGGTGTTCTGTTGCTTGGAATAGTTTGGAGGATTCAGTTGCTCCAGATTTACCAACACAAAACTTCCCCCTTAAATGGACTATTGTTGACCAGCGACTTGTAATTCTATAGGTGATTGCTTTTATAGGCTCTCATTGTGGTTTATGGCGCAGTAGAGTGAAGAAAAGAATAAAATGGTCTGCTACTGTTAATGATGACAAGGCAAGTGTAGTTCCCACCTATTAACTTCTCAACTTGTTCTCTTTTTTTTTCTTATACCTCGACCTCGAAACTGTAGGCTGTCAGTAGCCCATGACTCTTGAGAGGCCCCGAGATTATTGGGTGTCGTACTAGATGAGACAGTGGAGCTTCATGGTGTTGGTAGCTTCTCTTCTGTCCCACTAGATGACGACACCTTATTTATACACGTCACTATCAGGAGAATGCAGCTACATAATTACTCACAACATCTTGGAATATGGTCGGGCATCTTCTATGTTATGAGTTAATTGATGACGATGTAGGGGGTATTTTTTTGACGTGTCGGCGGAGCCAGGATACTTGACGAACAGCAAGAACGTCAGATCACCTCAGAAAAACCCAGACGGTTTTGCGTAGACTCGAACCTGGATCCATGACATTTGTAGTCCGTCATTGTTTACTGTATCCACTCTGCCACTGCCTCCCCCTCTGAATATATATATATATATATATATATATATATATATATATATATATATATATATATATATATATATATATATATATATATATATATATATATATATATATATATATATATATATATATATATAATATATATATATATATATATATATATATATATATATATATATATATATATATATGACAAAATTTATGGATAAAAGTTTTCAAGGAAATCAGTATTTTCAGTGGCATGTAATTTGGTAAATACGAACTCTGAAACATTCTTTATTGGGCTTAGTAACTTTCCAAACTCATCGACAATAAGACAGTAAACCGGGATTTGCCACTCGCCAGTTTGGAAAAAGGTCACGGCTGGTTGGCTATAAGGATTCCAGTTTTGCAGTAGCCAATTTATATTTTAGTAAGACTTTAAGCTGCAGTTTATATTTTTGGCTTTGGTGTTGCCATCAATAAATTCATTTGTGCAAACACATTACGATAATAAATGTTCTTGTACAGACACAGTACAAAACTTCAGTGGTTTAGTTACAATCCTTAACACTACCAACTTCATACTTCCAACTTGCCTATCCAATACCCCTAACCTGCCAACCCCATAGCCCTCTGAAGATTTTATTCGTCAGGTGTGGATGACATTTATGTAATTTTGTTCCTAAGTAAAGTGAGAGGAGACAAAATTAATCGAATGGTAGTAAGAGAGAGAGAGACAGCAAAAAACTCTGTTGTCTACGAGAACTATTGGAGAAAGCTGGGGATGGAGTACTAACCAATATGGAAGGCTGATAGCTAAACCCCCGAGAGTTATGGCCAAGTAAGTTATACTCACAAAATCCTCCTCCTGGAGTTGGCGTTCAGAGTATGTGAGGAAAGTGGTATGGTACTGTTTTAATATTATTTAGAGTGACAGTGTAGACACGTTCCAAGGTATTATGATGAATCAAAAATTATATTCATTATGATGTTACCAAAGCGATGAAGGTTAAGGTGTTGGTAGCTTGGTTTAGGTTAACAGTTCGGAGTCTTCTTATTATCAAGAGTCCTGCATTGAAAGGAAATTGGACATGAATAAGCGTCGAGTCGTAAGAACGATAGAATAAGAGGGTTGGTTTTAACTCTAATATTCTAGACACTAAGGAGAGTAGAATGTGATGCTTCGGTACTGTTTTAGGTAATCAAATATTAAAGAACTAACGATATAAATCTAGAGAACATAAACGTGGAAGCATTTGTGTTGATTAGGATGTTGAGGAGCAGAAGCCAAGTGATGGGAGCCAAGTGATGGGAGCCAAGTGGTGGGAGCCAAGTGGTGGGAGCCAAGTGATGGGAGCCAAGTGATGAGAGCCAAGTGATGGAAGACTAGAAAGGTAAGGATTAATGCCCTCGAGATTCTGATGTGATAACCTGGCGAGAGAAATTATTGAGAAAGAAAAAAGGCTCAGTGGCACGAAAGAAATGGTGATAGAGAAAAGCGACAGTAGCCTAAGCACGAAGAATATAGAGGAGCGCCAAAACCCATAAAGTATTGCCAACAACACTGCAGGTAATGCCCCCTTACATGGTGGCGAGAGAAAGAGACTGCGGCATCTTCCATCAGACTACAGATCCCCCTGTCTAACCAGGATTTGGACCGGCAGGAGAGTTGGACCGCCCTTGTCACTCGGAGATCACTGTACATTCTTTACGACTCAAATATCAACAGTGCATACATGATACGTCTGCCTCACTCTCTGGTCGCTATAGTCTTGTTTCTGTTCACTGCTAGCTTCACCTTCTATTTAAATATCTACCTCGCTTGACATTCCTTCTATCATTATTAAGCAGTAGTCGCCTCAACCACCATATTATGTTTTTATGTTTGTCTGTACCGCTTCACCCAACACCTGCCTTACCATCTGAACACTCTACTCACCCACCACCAGCATCACTGTCTCTCCAACCACCTGCTCCATTCCTTACCACAGCATCTGTCTCATTCTTGACCACAGCACCTCTTTCATACTCTACCACAACTTTTCTTTCTCTACCACAGCATCTCTCTCATTCTCTACCACAGCAACTCACTCTCATTCTCTACCACAGCACCACTCTCATTCTATACCACAGCATCCACCACTCTCATTCTCTACCACAGCATCCACCACTCTCATTCTATACCACAGTATCCACCACTCTCTCCACTGTAGTAACTGTCTCATTCTCTACTACAGTAAACGTCTCGTACTCTACCACATCACCTGGCCCCACCACCTGCCTCACTCCTGGCCTTGCTATGAAAAACGTTTACAGTCCACGGTAGTACCATGGTGGGGAATGGAAGTAGGGAGGGGGAGATGATGTCTAGCTGTAGTACAGGTTTTAGTGTGTGTGTGTGTGTGTGTGTGTGTGTGAGTGTGTGTGTGTGTGTGTGTGTCAGAACTAGAACATATACGTAGTATGTTGTAAATTTATGAGAACGATGGGCACAATAAATATCTTAGGTAGGTAGTTGTCAGACTATCATATTCATCAAATTTCATAACTATCCTATGAAGAAATAGCTGGTGGTAAAAGGATAAGAGTGCGTAGTGATGAAGAACAATATATACAGGTTGTACCAGCATCTCATGAATTACCTTGGAGGACGACTTACTTGGATAATTATTCCAATATATAACGTCTCTATTTGTTATGATATTTCCCGACTGGCCCTACCCTTCCCTTCCCCCTTTCCCCTCAAGCATCTCCTACTCCCTCCCCCCCTCTCCATCAATCTCATCCCTCCCATTTTCACCCCCCCCCCCCCTGCCTGCTCCCCCCCCCCCTTCCCCTCTCCTCCTCTCTATTTCCAGACAGCGAGCCAAGAAAGGTGATTCAGAAGATTGTGTTGATGGTCCTGGCTAATGGAGTTTGTTACATCGTGTGTTTGTGTTGGTGTTTGTGTGCGTGTGCCTGTGTGTGTGCGTGTATGTGTGTGTGCGTGTATGTGTGTGCGTGTATGTCATGAGGGAGTGGAAAATGTTTATCACACATTAAGAAAGAAGTAACAATCACTCTTGCTTAACAGTTTGTGATTATATATAAAAAAAATAATGTATCATTATAAAAAAAAAAAAAAAAATGAAACAATTAATGCGAATAAATCCGTAGCTAGAACAACAGAATACACCAACAAGTATCCTACAAACAGTGACTGAAAATATTTAGGAAACGGCGGTAACGAAAAAAAAAAATGACCAAAAAAATAACAAAATAAAAATTAATAAGAAAATAAAAAAAAATCAATACCTGAACACAAAAGAGGAAAGAGAATGAAAGAGGAAGTAAAAAGAAACAAGCCAATAATTGTAATAAAAGCAAAATATAGTATATATGTCAGAATAATAGACGAAGAGAATAGAATAAAGAGAGAACAGGAAGTGAATGAAGGGGAGAGGTGATAAAAATGATATATAAGGAAAGGGAAGCAATAAATTCGAGACGAAAGGATGCAGTGATGGTGTGGGAAGAAGACAGAGAGGGAATGAAGAAAAAGAAAAATGAAGGAGAATACGCTAACTGAATAAAAAGAAAAATGAAGGAGAATACGCTAACTGAATAAAAAGAAAAGAAAGAAACAAAACTATAAAAATTAGAAGAAAGGAAACGTTACGAGAACAACACACAAAGAAAGTACATAAAAGAAGAATACAGGAAGGTACAGTACAGTCACGAGCACTGCAGCGTGTTACAAGGGCTCACATGTTGAAGAAATTTAATGGGAGAGAATACTTTTGATACATTGGAGTGCCTTGATTCCTCCAAAGTATGCCAGGAAACAGGACCAGATTAACAATAATAATGGTGGCCTGTTGCTGGGAATAGTTTGGAGGAATCATTATCTCCGAAAATGTCAAAACTATACCCTTCCCTTAAGTGATTCAGTTCCTTAATTAAGCAACAAAATTCACTTCATGTAATAGTGTATCGAGGTACTCCATCTCACACACGTGGATTTTTTCCAGCTAAATATAATCACAGTGGTGCTACATCTCGGAATATGTGTGAGCCCCTGTACCACGCGGCAGTGCTGACGAGTGTACAGTACATTGTTTACAGCAACACGACATTATGCAACGATAAAACCAATATTCTGAAGAGAGACGGTTCGGTTGGACGGGTGTTATTGCTGTGAGTACCGTTCGTTACCTACTGTACTTTGACAATATTATACAGTATCTGAAGGAGAGTTTTTCAATGTGACAGCTTTAAAATTTGGTACGTAATATTCGTTTTAGCTTATATGAACGCTGTCAACATGGATACTTAGTACCGCTTTCTACAGTCTCATTTACACATGGAACGTATCCTAATTAACATTGCGTGGTAACGGGTTATAGTCAAGGAGGCCCCATGGGGATAACTATTGTATATGTGGGTGTGAACGGGTAAAATAATGGGTAATTTGTGTGAAGAGGTGGGCTACATCACCGAACATTTCATCAGAAGTGGCTGGACCAGACTTACTTGACGTGGAGAGCAGCGAGGAACTGGAAATGTCAGCTGTAAATAAGAGAAACAAACCGAATGTGAAACCGAATGTGAAAGAAGAGAGAATATATATATATATATATATATATATATATATATATATATATATATATATATATATATATATATATATATATATATATATATATATATATATATATATATATATAAGAGAGAGAGGAAAGGAGGGAGGGGTCAAGCTAGACAAAAGGTAGGAAATAGAATGGGAGAAGGAGAGAAGGAGGGTGAGTGGTGAGGTTAAGGCATAGGAAGGGGGCTGAGGGATGACTTAAATCAGTCCAGTTAACTTGTATTCTCGCTGGTCATTCACTTCACTTCTATCTTTATGGTGGTTTAGAGAACGTTGTTATAAGTGTTTTTGTTTCCGAATATGATCATGTTTGGTGGAAACATCATACCCAGGGATCAGTAGGCTTGTTTCAGTCAATCATGTGCAGTTCATTTATCTTGGTTGCGAATATTTATAACCTGCCAGAAAAAGAAAAGAATAGACTATAGTATTATTTTACGATAAAAATTGGGAAGCATGGAGTGAAGGTGAGTAGAGAAGGGATGATGGAAAGAGGTGAGAAAATGAAGCACAGAGAGCGATTGGGTAAGAGAAGAAGGCTGGAGGTGTTGAGAGAAGACTGTTTAGGGGTTAGGGGAAGGGATAGTGGAAGGAAATCGAAGCATAGAGAGAGGCTAGGAAAGAAAATAGAATTGAGGATGAAGGATGGATGATGAGTATTGGATGAAGAATGGATTATGAGTGTTGTATGAGTTGGGGGTGATGAGTATTGGATGAGAGTGGTACTGAAGGATGTGTGTTGAGGGTTGGATGAGAGGGGTACTGAAGGATGGGTGATGAGTATTGGATGAGTTGGGGGTACTGAAGCATGGATGATGAGTATTGGATGAGAGGGGTACTGAAGGATGGATGATGAGTATTGGATGAGAGGGGTACTGAAGCATGGGTGATGAGTGTTGGATGAGAGTGGTACTGAAGGATGTGTGTTGAGGGTTGGATGAGTGGGTGTCGGAGCTGAAGGACGAACGAGGCATACTACTTCTCGTATACCACCATTATGTTCCTCAAGGAAACCGGTCGATATGGAGTAAATTTCTTTTCTCAACTCTTACAACTGTGACACACGCTAACTCGCCTCGCCTTACTCATTGAGAAACAACGACGAGTCAAGAAAATGTAGATTGTGTGTGTGTGTTTTGTTTTTCCTTAGCTAAAAGTACTGTCTGTGCCCCTGGGTTTTGGAAGGTGACACACTGAGCCACGACGGGTGTTCTGTTCATAAATAATAAAGCACAGTATATAAGCCAAAGTAGGTTATACTCAGTACTGTATTGATCGGCGACTCTTACAGCCGAGAAGATCAAAGAATAACAAGAACACATTGCCTTGATATTGACTCCTGACCCACTTGGCCCTCTCTGACCTTTATTCGTAAATGCTACGGATCCTTGAGTTTTATTAGAAAGAAAATGTATATACTAAAGTCGATTACATTACTACCAAGTCGGTGAGACTCGATAATATCCTAAAATAACACTGTAGCTGGTGTTGTACCGGCCGCTTACCACTAGTAGTCGTCAGAGGTGTCAGAATGTATCACGTGAGAAGTGGTCCGATAGTTTTTTTTTTTAAGCGACTGTACAGTGTGTGGAAGGATGGAGGCAGGAGGGAGGAGGGAAGTTGGAGGAAGCAGGGAGGAATAGTGGCAGTAGTAAATGGCGAGGAAGGTTATAGATGAACGAAAGAATGGAGAAGGAGTTAAAAATAAATAACAGAATATGGTGAATGAGGTAGGTATATTGAAGGTGGTGAAGAAAGAAAAAATGTATTGGTGATGTTGGTGGTGGTGAGGAAGGGGAGAGGAATACTAATTTTTATCCTTTTGTTCGTAGGACGAGTCAATAGATACCAAGTGGTTCGCTCACTGTTATTGAGAGATGGAAATGTGGAAGGTGTGTGTATACCATTGCCACAACACATGGCCAGTCTCTGCTTCAGTAAGACGCCTCTCTACCTCGTATATCAATAGAGCTTCTGGGAAAACTGGAATCGTGACAGACGCTACTGTGTCCCAAGTGTCTCTGGGATATATTGTGTACTTTCCATTATTCTGGTGTGTTAGAGTGATATAGTAAACTTACTGGTAATAGACTCTACTCATCTTGTTAGTTGTTTATCTCAACCCATGGTTCCTTCCTATCACCTTGTTCAGACTCTTGCCTAGGTTCATGGGAAGAGGATGGGATTGTGTTTACGGCTTACCTTCCCTTTAGTTACACTCTCCCAACTGTCGTCAACTTGTGCCGATAAGTTAACCCATACGTCGACCCTTGCCAATCAGTCCCACATCAATAGTATACCTTCCTCACCTCAACTACCTGTCCCTCACATTCGAGGACGGTCGCCTACTTGCGCAACTAAACCCACAGGTACCCTCTTTGTATGGATCGTAAGGTTCCCTAGGGTACTTCTTTTCCTTGTAACTCATTGTAACTCCCTTGTCCTTCCCTACAGACTTTCCTTAACTTCATTACGTGATATTTATTATTATAATATTAGTACCAGATACGCTACTCTCTCTCTCTCTCTCTCTCTCTCTCTCTCTCTCTCTCTCTCTCTCTCTCTCTCTCTCTCTATATATATATATATATATATATATATATATATATATATATATATATATATATATATATATATATATATATATATATATATATATATATATATATATATATATGTATATATATATAAATCCTGCACATAACTCACACGAATCTCCGCATTCAACCCACACTAACAACACACAGCCTTTACACACACACTCAGTGAATCGCCACTCCCTTGCCCAACAAATGGCCTGCTAGACTGAACCTGCAAAATACACCCAGACGAAGACAAACTGTGGCCAACTCTCTGTGTGTGCATGGATGTGTGCGTGTTTGTGAGTGTGCGTGAGTGTGTGCGTGCGTGTATGTGTATGTTTGTGAGAGTATGAGTAAGTCTGTGTGTTTTGCTAGTGAAGGATAAGGTGTGTCAGTGCAACACATCTTTACTCTCAGGATTTATGAGAACTGGAAAGTTGTAGGACAGGTTGACAGCGTTATCTAAAGTTTGTCTGGACGTTTTTGTTTTACGAATAGAATCCAGCCTTGTGGATCTGAAACATGTTCTCCTTTTTCTTTAACTGTTCTACCACTGGCTTTTGTTCTTCACTTCTCACCCTCTCACCCCAGCCACACAACGTTCCCTCACCCCCAACCTCACGCCCCCTCACCCCTACTTCATACCTCTCTACCTCACCCCAGCCACACCTCACGCCCCCCTTACCCCAGTGTTACGAGAGAGGAATGAGAATGACTATCTGACTATCAAGAATAAACATTATATTAAAGTAAGAAATATTAATAATCCCCTCTTGCAACAAACGAGGCTCTATATTACTTGGTGTAAAGCCAAACACGAAGTAAAACAATTAACAATTATTATTAACACTAAGAAGTAGGAAAAACACAATACAATAAAGGAAAATTAAATCATGTATTCCCATAATATACCTCAGATACCAATTGCTTCTTTCATCCTAGACTCCTTAAGAAATAATTTCGTCATTATATGCTACATTCCTTTCATTATTCGTCATATTCTCAAGATTTTCCTTCCATTTTATTATCCATGAGAAATCTGCTAATCATATTACTCACGCCATCACCTCCATCATTAACAATATTATTTTTGTTTTGCTATTTTTTTTTCTTTTTCGAGAACATCTTTTACTTTTTAGCGAAAATGTCCTTCATTCTCTTGCCCCGGTTCCTCATTTGCTCGCTTCTTTATATCCTCATTAGTTTTTTTTTTACATACATCTTTAATTTATCATGCACTCTTTTCTTTTCTCTGGACAATTTTATCTCGTTCATAGTAAATACCCCATTTCTGCAGTTTAAATTTACTGTTTTCTTAAGGACCCTCGTTATGTAGTCAGAAAATTGGAAGTTAATGAGTCCTTCAAACATTGCCACGAAACACCACCTACATTAAAGGACCTTGTTGCGTGGAAAAGTCAGGAGGAATCAGAAGCCACCAGGACTCACACATGTTCACAGGGGCCCTTAACCTCATCATCAAATGAATTTTTCTGGGTCTTGGGACTTGGGCCACGTCACATAATGATTGGACTTTCTTCATCCAGCATTTCTTGTGTGCATTTCAGAAACCTTGATGATCCATTTCCACCTGGTTCTTATCCCGAAGCTCATCCTCCAGCTTAGCCTACTCCCACATTTCTCCGCCGACACAATGATATTTCTCAGTTTCTCTAAATGTCTTTTTCCTTTTCATTTACTCCTACTATGTTCCTTAACCCACACACTATTTCTGTCTCATTGCAGTCATAAGGTGAGACAAAGCATTAATCAGCCTTCGAACTAATTACGCATTACAAACGTGCTTAAATATTTCCTTTTCCTTAAAAACGTAAGGAAACTTCATATTTACTTAAACATCATGTGTGCTGACATACATCTTTGCCTGATGAAAGAATTACACTCATACAGTATTATATATTATATAGATACATATTATTTATCTTCGCTTGTCAATTAATCAAGTACTGAAAACGTTATTATCACATAAAGGAAAGCGCCAGAGCAGGTTTGTTTGTTTCATTTTGTTTTTGTTTTTATTTTCCGGTCACCAAGTAAAATACACTTGTTAACATTTACATGGTTCAATGACACCAGTCAGCATACTCTGAAATCTTCCTTACAGATCTATACATCCATCACTCACCACTACACGCAACATAATTACACTCGCAAATTTGATGCAAAAACTTCGGAACCCGGTGACTACCACACATTAATACCATGCAACACATTATTACTGTTCTTACCACGTCACATTACCTGATCCACTGCATATTCTATTTTTGTCATCAGAGAGACAATGTTTGGAACCACGTACCATTACTGAATACATTACTTATACGGGATACAGGGAGGAGGGAATATCAGGGAATATCACTATGGAGTGCAAATTTCAAGTAATGGTGAGACTTTTATAGAAATTCTCCAAAACATGTTCTTCTTTACACACCACCACAACAGTAACCTGACACACGGCCCAGAGTCACTTCATTTATTTACATAAAACTAAAGCACTTCTTGCCCTATGCATGTCTCATGCAACTTAATTATCCCATTAAAATAAATTAAGTACAACACGTAACCCAAGTAACAAAGGTTATGTATATACCACAATCAATCTTATGGTCTTCTTGAGCGATAATTACCCCAATTATTATTTAGACAAACAGAACCGTAAGTTACTCTTAGTTCGTAAAAAAATAATGCACTTCCGTGACGTGAGGAATTGAGTCTATAATATTTAAACAAGTCTCGTGTACAGTCAGATTTTACAGTCAAGTTCGCTGCCACCAGAGGCCAGTGAAATCGTTTGGTTTGTGTTGCATTGTATGTAAAGCTTGCATCATCCATATATGTAAAGCTTTCATCATCCATATATGTATAGCTTTCATCATCCATATATGATTGTAGAGCAAAAGTCAGATAACAGTTTCCACGAGAACCATCTCTGTTAATTGAACGTAAATAAAAAATCCACCTTCAAGAAATTGATTACAGTGACCATTGGTGGTAACGAATACGAAGTTAGGTTCTAACTGCACAGTTGCTGTCACTCCTACATTAATCATCTATCGTTGTTAATCTTCATTTTCCTTTAAGTTCAAATCCAGGGTCGGTAATCATAAAACATCTTAAATTTGGACTTGTTCATAACTTTGCAATACTGACCTCACCATTAGTGTTTCAGGCTCATTTCGAAGCAGTGCTATTCTGTTAGTCTGAGCTTATCTTATGATTTCGAAGCAGTGCCGGGTCCTATATGTAGTCCTTGCCATGAATATACGCTTACCAACAACATTTTAACTTAAGAATGAACTTTTCTTTTGTGAACACCGACCCAGGATCTCAGAAAAACCCCTGGTGAAATGAACTAGGATTCGTAACCTAGACGTATGGTCTGCCCACACAAGTTTTTTTTTTTTTTTATTATTCATCAATCGACAGACAGACAACAAAATATAAGGGTAGGCGGGACCCATGAAAATCCAATGACTACACACACACACACACACACACACACACACATCACGAAAACATAACAGAATGAAACACGAGAATTCAGACGACTATTTCCATCCCTCCTCTCTATTCCTCTCCCAGTCTTTATCTTCATCTCTTTCCTAACCCCTTTATCCTTCCCCTTCTATCGATATAGCCCCTCCTCACTAACTCTCTCTCTACCCTTCCACTCTACCGATATTCTTCCCCCCTCCCACACTAACTCTCCCTCCTCTCTCTCCCTCGGACCTTGCACTCTCTCTCTCTCTCTCTCTCTCTCTCTCTCTCTCTCTCTCTCTCTCTCTCTCTCTCTCTCTCTCTCTCTCTCTCTCTCTCTCTCTCTCTCTCTCTTCTTGACTGCGTATATTACCTGCCTTTCTCTTTCCTTCCTCCATCTTTCTCCACTTTTCACAGCTTCTCCCTCCCTTCCTCATTTTTTCTCTCTCTCGCCCTATCTTCATACCCCCCCTCCCCTCTTATCCTATATCTGATATGTTGCGTTAATCGAACTTAATTTCATCCACACACAAGTAGGCGATAATTCCAGTAATTAATTTATCAGAAAACCATGCAAGGGAAAACACGGCCTATCCAACCAGGAATATATTAATGGTAGGGAAGGCATTATATTGGTGCTGGATATACAGGTGAGGATTACCACTGAAATATAAGACATACTCCTACAACAACAGTATCAGCAACATTAAGGTGATGGTATAGTTTTAGTAGATTGGAATGCCTTGATTCCCCCAAAGTATACCAGGATACAGGACCAGATGAACGAAAGTAATGGTGGCCTGTCTTTGGAATAGTTTTTTTTTTATGAATTGACGACGATGTAGGCGGTATTTTCTTGACGTGTCGGCGTAGCCAGGATACTTGACGAACAGCAAGAACCATCAGATCACCTCAGAAAAAAACCTGACGTTTCTCGTGTACTCGAACCTGGGTCCATGACATTCGCAGTCACTCTATGTATCCACTCTTTCACCGCAAGAATCAGTTGCCACAAATTTACCTGCACTGTTAGTACTAACCCTTTAATTAAGAGACCCATAATATAGGCAACAAATTCGAAGTTACTGGTTCCCTCAAACTATCCCAAGAAACGAACGACCAAGGCTCTTCTGAAGCAATGTATTTCTTGATACACTTTGGAGGAATCAGTAACCTTCAGCTCTCTGACAGCAACACTGGCCCTTTATACACCGCACCAAAAAGTGTCGTGAACTCTCCGCAGACTTTATAACAAGCTGGCCTGGTACTCCCTCCAGTCACTGAGAACTTAAAGGGATATTCTCCTGACAGTAAATTGGAGGGCTACTGATTCCTCCAAATAAGGTTTCAAAACAGATCCCCTATTAGTAACACTGTGGGGTCGTTTGTTTGTTTTTTGGCATAGTCTGGAGGAATCAGTTGTATTTCAATTCATCAAGAGATTCTCCCCTTACGTAAAATATCATTATCGCCGACCATGGAAGTCACCAACACCACCACCTTCTCTACTTTTTTTCTCGTGCTAAGTTATCCATGTGGACCAATTTTTAGCCTCCTGGATTCAACCGTTTATAGTTGTGCATTGACGGACACACAAACAGACACAAGTGAACCTAGATTATTTATAGATACAAAGCAGCAAAGTTTCCCACACTCTCGTGAGGAGAGCTAATATGTGTTTATATGTCACACTGTATATTGATTAAACAAGACGTAAATATTAAATAACCTGGTTTCTCTGCTCTACAGGATGAGGTTGTGGCGGTGGCAGAATGAGGGTGAGGGGGCGGATCCAGGGAGGTGGGGAGGAAGGCTGGGGGCAAGACAGAAGATGGCCAGAGGGTGGATGAGTTCTCCCTCTTGCTCCTCACTGCTTCCCCTCCTGCTGATGCTGCTCCTACTCTCTCAGCCTACATTCGTCTGGTAAGAAGTCCTCTCTATTTATATATATTTATAATCACAACTTACTCTTTTCCATTCTATCACTCTAGCGTACACTTTACTTTACCTTTCCGCCACACACTGTTTAACCCTCAAATAACCGATTAGTCTAACTGAAAAATATGCTATTGAACACTATGCAACTGATCACACAGTTATTAGTTAGCATGAACCATATTGATATTCCCTCTGAAGCAAATTAACTATATCGTTGTTCTTCATTCATCCTTAGTCACATAATGTACGACACAGACTACCTTCAACGTCTGTTTGTATTCTTGTGTAAATATATCAAATTATTGCCTACTATGTTTCATCTTTTCTCAATCATTTTTTTCCTTCTATGTCTACTTGTTCTTCCATTCTTGTTCAGCTCCATACCTCCATATCGCCCTGTCCTATCCTCCCTTGTCTACTACATTGTCTCCCTTAGTGGGTTTTGAAAGGCCAGATAATTAACCAGCGGATGCAATTCCCTGAACAAACAATGTGGGCCGCTCAAGCCGCCCCCCTGGAAGACCCTCGAGCGCTGTACCGTCCAGGTCAAACTCTTCAACTTTAGACCTGCCTCCCACTGACTCGGGTCTACACTGTTGCCGATTCTCTATTGTCAATTTGTGGCTCAAAAAATTGGCACTCCTTGTTGATGCAAAATTCATTACTCATAAATTTAATTCAGTATACTCTATTGTCAAAGATTTACCATATAATTTTCAACAAGGGGCCTAAAACGAGTGAGTGAGTTCTTCCTACATTAATCTTACAAGCAAAACTATTTTGATAAAATTATCATATCTCATTGCGTTGATTACCTGTTGTAGAATGAATATTCTGATCAACAAAGGACCAATTAGGAATAATATAAAACCCTCAGGATAGGAGAACAATGTTTCAGATGAAGAAGATTAAATTCAATAAATGCGTTTGGCCCTTTTGAAGAGCTAACAGATATACAGTCTTAAGAGTGTTTACTGTACTTTAGCCACTGCTGTGGTGTTTAATTTTCATCATCATTCACTGCAAGGCTCACAGTATCACACACACACACACACACACCATTACAACCACCACCACACCACCACCACCACTATCATCACCACACCTACCACTAAAGCAGGAAACAATAACACCAAACAATAACAACTAAACTCGCTGGGGGGAAGAAATATCGAAACAGTCAAACATGACAACGAATCCTACGCCATTGTTGGCTGGCTGATTCCTTTCGCATTTCTTGACAAAACATTTCCCCAGATCGCACAGTATTGTAACCACACCACGTCTTAAAAAAAAAATAATAATAAAAAAAAAAAAAAAAAAAATACACCCTCCCACTCCTCACTGACGTCATGGTCCTAAGGGCATAGAAGACATCGATTCTCTTTTTTATGTGAGAGTTTCGG
>JAWQEG010004311.1:0-20000 GCA_033782935.1 Petrolisthes cinctipes
ACCAGAACAACACACAGCATCAGTAGTGTCACGTGGAAATGTAAGTGTGACAACGCACCAATGTTACCAGATCCTACGTTGGCGTCGGCAGTGTTACCAGATCCTCCGTTGGCGTCAGCAGTGTTACCAGATCCTCCGTGTTGTCAGCGGTGTTGCCAGATCCTCCGTCGTTAGTGTTGCCAGTGTTGCCAATTCTTCTGTTTCGCCGCTGTTGTCACTGTTGCCAGATCTGTTGTCATTGTTGCCACCTCTGTTATCAGTGTTACCAGTAGTAGTTGTTGTGTTGTTGTTGTTATTAATCCAAGTAACATTTTTTTCAAGGTAGTTTTCATACAGTCGAGATATCTGTAAAAAAAACAAAAAATTATTATACACACATACAAAATTTATTTATATACATACATACATAACATACACACACCACATATATATACACACAATTTAATATTAGTGTTATTATTAGGGCCCGGATAGTTATGCATTTGCATATTTCATATGCAAATGCATATTTTGCGTGATTTCTATGATAAGTGCATATTTCCTAGATAACTGCATATAATGCATATTTTGGTAAAATATTCATCTGAACACAAGTGGTACTGGAGGTGAGGTGAGGTTAGTTAGGTTAGGTTAGGTTAGGTTAGGTTAGGTTAGGTTAGGTTAGGTAAGGTGAGGTGAGGTGAGGTCATGTCTCTTTAATCTGTCGTTTCCGGTCCTTGGTATTTCTGGGTTACCCCCCCTCACCCCCCACCCCCTGACTGTTGTTGCTGCAGCAGACAGTCAGGAACAGTGTTGCTGTGTCCACCTACTCTCTTCACCTGCTCGTGAAAATGCCCAAAGTACAAAGAACCAAAATGAAGTGGTGAGATGATATGTGATGGAATTTGGTGCATTTACTACTGATGGAAGTGTACTGTTTTGTAAATATTGTGAAGCACCAGCAACAAATTTCAAGTCCAGCAACACCTTAAAACATCCAAGCACTTCGACTCGAAGCTGTTAAGTTCCAATATTAGTGTACAGAAGGAGTAACAACTACTTCTTGTATGTTCCAGTAAGTCAGGACCTCATCGTTCCCAGTTCAACGCAGATTTGTGCAAGGCGTTTGTTTCAGTAGATATTCATTGCATAAACTGAATAACAAGTGCCTAAAGTCTTTCTAGGACAGTATACTGGAAAAAAGGTGCCTGAAGAATGAACATTATGTAAGAACTATGTTTCACAATTTATGTTTCACAATTGTTCAAGACACAATGGAAATCATAAGGAGAAAGGCTGTGGAAAGAAAATATGGGTGTCACTCAATGAAACCACTGATGTGAAGCAACGGTGTATTGTGAACCTTGTTTTTGGTGTATTAGGAGATGAAACACAGCGAGGTGAATGTTGGTGTACTATCTAAAGTCAACCACTCTACTGTTGTTGGTTTCTTCAATGATTCTCTGCAATTGTTGTGGCCAATGAAGTTAGAGTATGAAAATGTTCTCTTGGTGTGCACTGATGCTGCACCTTACATGTGCAAAGCAATGAATGCACTGCAAGTATTGTATCCAAAAATGATCCATGTGACCTGTGTGGCCCATGTCTGCATAGTGTAGCAGAACTGGTTTGGTCAAACTACCCACATGTAAATAGACTGATAGCAAACATCAAGAAAATCTTCTCGAACTGCGAGATTTAAAGAAATGGTCTATGTACACCACTTGTTCCTTCCCCTGTGTTGACAAGATGGTGAAGCTGGATCAATGCTGCAACGTACTATGGGAAAAACTTTGACGTCATTGAAGCTGTTATTGTGACATTCAAACCCTGAGGAGGCTCAGAGCATTCAGGAAAGCAAGATCTTACTTGAAACTGAAGGAATGAAGAAAGCTTGCTCTTCATTGCAACGAATTTTGCGTGCATCTCATCAACAATTACTAGACTTGAAGAAAGGGGACTACTGTTGTCCTCGGCAATTTCGTTGGTTAATGGTGTTAAGTTTGCAGTCTGATGCTTACTATGGTAAACCGGGCAACGTGTTGTACAAAAACAAGGCATTTGAAAAGCTGAAAAAAGTCAGTCAGATAATGTGTGGTGAAGGTATTATTGATGAGACTGTACGTATGAAACATGTACCAATTGTCTCATGTGACGTAGAAAGGGTGTTCCTCAGAATATAAAGTTATGGTGACAGACAACAGGTGGAGTTTTAACTTTGACAACTTACACCACCATGTCATCATCATCAAATGTAACCACAATCTGTAATGTCTGAAAATATGTCAGTCTATAATGGAAATACATGTTTATATTTATTTTTTGAAGCACTTTCACATATATATATCTTAAATACATTATGTATATTGCTTAATAAACGTTAACATTTGTTTATATTAACTATTTTGTTTCCGTATAACCTGCATTTTTGGCTTTATAAGTGACATTTTTTAGTGCATATAAGTGCATATTTGTCCTGTTTTTAGTGCATATTTGCATGCATATTTTTTAGTGCATAACTATCCAGGCCCTAATTAATTATTATATACACACATACATACATACACACATACACACACACATATACACACAATTTAATATTAGTGTTATTATTATATACACATACATAACATACACACACACATATACACACAATTTAATATTAGTGTTATTATTATACACACATACATAACATACACACACACACATACACACAATTTAATATTAGTCTTATTATTATACACACATACATAACATACACACATACATAACATACACACATACACACACACATACACACACAATTTAATATTAGTGTTATTATTATACACACATACATAACATACACACACACAATTTAATATTAGTGTTATTATTATACACACATACATAACATACACACACACACATACACACACACATATACACACAATTTAATATTAGTGTTATTATTATACACACATACATACATACACACATATATATACACACATACATAACATACATACACACACATATACACAATTTAATATTAGTGTTATTATTATATACACATACATAACATACACACAATTTAATACAAGTGTTATTATTATATACACACATACATACATACATAACATACACACATACATAACATACACACATACATACATACACACATATATACACACATACATACATACACACATACACACATACAATTTAATACAAGTGTTATTATTATATACATATTTATCTATAACCTAAAAGTTATGATTCCTATATTACAACTACAACTATAACTATAACCTTACCTTTATAAAGTATAATAATAATAATAATAATAATAATAATACCACTATTACAACCACTATAACTACTACAACTACTACTATAACAACCAAAACTACAACTACCACTATAACTACAACAACAACTATAACAACCACTACTACTACAACCACAACTACAACAACCACTATCACAACAACTACAACTACAACCATACCTTAATAAATAATAATAATAATAATAATAAAACTACAACCACAACTACAACTATTAAAACTACTACAACTACAACCAAAACTACAACTACCACTACTACTACAACTACTATAACTATTACTACAACTACTATAACTACTATAACTACCACAACCACACTAACCACTCACCTATATTACAACTACAACTATAACTATAACTTTACCTTTATAAAGTATAATAATAATAATAATAATAATAATAATAATACCACTATTACAACCACTACAACTACAACCAAAACTACAACTACCACTACTATAACTACAACCACAACTACTACAACTATTCTATTATTACAACTACAACTATAACTACAACTACTACAACCACACCTTCATAAATAATAATAATAATAATAATACAACCACTACAACAACCACTACAATAACAATAACTACAACAACTATTAAAACTACAACTACTACAACTAATATAACAATAACAACAACAACAACAACAACTACAACCACACCTTAATAAATAATAATAATAATAATAATAATAACAATAACAATAATAATAATAATAATAATAATAATAACAATAATAATAATAATAATAATAACAATAATAACAATAATAATAATAATAATAATAATACAACTACAACAATACCTTAATAAATAATAATAATAATAATAATAACAATAATAATAATAATAATAACAATAATAATAATAATAATAATAACAATAATAATAATAATAATAACAATAATAATAATAATAATAATAACAATAATAATAATAATAATAACAATAATAATAATAATAATAATAATAATAATAATAACAATAATAATAATAATAATAATAACAATAATAATAACAATAATAATAATAATAATAACAATAATAATAATAACAATAATAATAATAATAATAATAATAATAACAATAATAATAATAATAATAATAATAATAATAATAATAACAATAATAACAATAACAATAATAACAACCACAACTACAACTACAACTTAATAAATAATAATAAATAATAATAATAATAATAACAACCACAACTACAACCCTACCTTAACAAAGTAATATATAACAGCCAGTGTGAGTGTAAGAGAGCCACAAGTGACGTAACACACTGATAGTAACGTCACACTGACTAACGCCGGCAACGTGTGCAGTGTTGCCAATGTTATCTCAGAGGTTATCCCAGTGTTGCCAATTCCCACCAAGTATACATACATACATAACATACACACATATACATACATACATAACATACACATATACACACATACATACATACACACATATATACACACATACATACATACACATATATATACACACATACATAACATACACACATACACATACATACATATACATACATACACACATATACACACATACATAACATACACACACATACATAACATACACACACACACATACATACACACACATATACATACATACATAACATACACACACATACATACATACACACAATTTAATACAAGTGTTATTATTATATACATATTTATCTATAACCTAAAAGTTATGATTCCTATATTACAACTATAACTACAACTATAACCTTACCTTTATAAAGTAATATAATAATAATAATATTACAACCACAATTACAACCACTATAACTACTATAACTATTACAACTACCACTACTACTACAACTACAACTATTACTACAACTACTACAACTACTATAACTACCACAACCACACTAACCACTCACCTATATTACAACTACAACTATAACTATAACCTTACCTTTATAAAGTATAATAATAATAATAATAATAATAATAATAATACCACTATTACAACCACTACAACTACAACCAAAACTACAACTACCACTACTATAACTACAACCACAACTACTACAACTATTCTATTATTACAACTACAACTATAACTACAACTACTACAACCACACCTTCATAAATAATAATAATAATAATAATACAACCACTACAACAACCACTACAATAACAATAACTACAACAACTATTAAAACTACAACTACTACAACTAATATAACAATAACAACAACAACAACAACAACTACAACCACACCTTAATAAATAATAATAATAATAATAATAATAACAATAACAATAATAATAATAATAATAATAATAATAACAATAATAATAATAATAATAATAACAATAATAACAATAATAATAATAATAATAATAATACAACTACAACAATACCTTAATAAATAATAATAATAATAATAATAACAATAATAATAATAATAATAACAATAATAATAATAATAATAATAACAATAATAATAATAATAATAACAATAATAATAATAATAATAATAACAATAATAATAATAATAATAACAATAATAATAATAATAATAATAATAATAATAATAACAATAATAATAATAATAATAATAACAATAATAATAACAATAATAATAATAATAATAACAATAATAATAATAACAATAATAATAATAATAATAATAATAATAATAATAACAATAATAATAATAATAATAATAATAATAATAACAATAATAACAATAACAATAATAACAACCACAACTACAACTACAACTTAATAAATAATAATAAATAATAATAATAATAATAACAACCACAACTACAACCCTACCTTAACAAAGTAATATATAACAGCCAGTGTGAGTGTAAGAGAGCCACAAGTGACGTAACACACTGATAGTAACGTCACACTGACTAACGCCGGCAACGTGTGCAGTGTTGCCAATGTTATCTCAGAGGTTATCCCAGTGTTGCCAATTCCCACCAAGTATACATACATACATAACATACACACATATACATACATACATAACATACACATATACACACATACATACATACACACATATATACACACATACATACATACACATATATATACACACATACATAACATACACACATACACATACATACATATACATACATACACACATATACACACATACATAACATACACACACATACATAACATACACACACACACATACATACACACACATATACATACATACATAACATACACACACATACATACATACACACAATTTAATACAAGTGTTATTATTATATACATATTTATCTATAACCTAAAAGTTATGATTCCTATATTACAACTATAACTACAACTATAACCTTACCTTTATAAAGTAATATAATAATAATAATATTACAACCACAATTACAACCACTATAACTACTATAACTATTACAACTACCACTACTACTACAACTATTACTACAACTACTACAACTACTATAACTACCACAACCACACTAACCACTCACCTATATTACAACTACAACTATAACTATAACCTTACCTTTATAAAGTATAATAATAATAATAATAATACCACTACAACCACTACTACAACCACTATAACTACTATAACTACAACAACCACAACAACTATAATAACCACAACTACAACCACTATCATTATAACTACAACAACTACAACAACCACAACTACAACTACAACAACCACAACTACACCTTCATAAATAATAATAATAAAACTACAACCAAAACTACAACTACAACAACAACAACTACAACTACACCTTAATAAATAATAATAACAACAAAACTACAACCACAACTATAACCACAACCATACCTTAATAAATAATAATAATAATAATAAAACGACAATAACAACAACTACAACTATTAAAACTACAACTACAACAACTACACCTTAATAAATAATAATAATAATAAAAATAATAACAACAACTACTACAACCATACCTTAATAAATAATAATAATAATAACACTACTACTACCACAACCACAACTACAACAACAACTACAACTACAACCATACCTTAATAAATAATAATAATAATAATAAAACGACAATAACAACAACTACAACTATTAAAAATACAACTACAACAACTACAACTTCATAAATAATAATAATAATAATAATAATAATAATAATAACAAAATTACAACTACAACCATACCTTAATAAATAATAATAATAATAATAATAACAAAACTACAACCATACCTTCATAAATAATAATAAATAATAATAATAATAACAAAATTACAACTACAACTACAACCACACCTTCATAAATAATAATAATAATAACAATAATAATAATAATAATAATAATAATAATAATAATAACAATAATAATAACAATAATAATAATAATAATAATAATAATAATAATAATAACAATAATAATAATAATAACAATAATAATAACAATAATAATAATAATAATAATAACAATAATAATAATAACAATAATAATAATAATAATAATAACAATAATAATAATAACAATAATAATAATAATAATAATAATAATAATAATAATAATAATAATAACAACCACAACTACAACCCTACCTTAACAAAGTAATATATAACAGCCAGTGTGAGTGTAAGAGAGCCACAAGTGACGTAACACACTGATAGTAACGTCACACTGACTAACGCCGGTAACGTGTGCAGTGTTGCCAATGTTATCTCAGAGGTTATCCCAGTGTTGCCAATTCCCACCAAGTTGCGTCCCAATATTCTGTAAAATAAAAAAATATATTGTTTATAATATTCATACTATTATTATTACTATTATTATTACTATTATTATTATTATTACTATTATTAATATCAATACTATTATTATCACTATTATTACTATTACTATTATTACTATTACTATTATTATTATTACTATTACTATTATTATTACTATTATTACTATTACTATTATTACTATTACTATTATTATTATTACTATTATTAATATTATTATTACTATTATTATTATTACTATTACTATTATCATTACTACTATTACTACTATCATTATTATTACTATTATTAATATCAATACTATTACTACTATCATTATTATTATTATTACTATTATCATTATTATTACTATTAATACTATCATTATTATTATTATTATTATTATTATTACTACTATCATTACTATTACTATTATCATTATTATTACTATTATCATTATTATTACTATTATCATTATTATTACTATTATCATTATTATTACTATTATCATTATTATTATTATTATCATTATTATTACTATTATCATTATTATTACTATTATCATTATTATTACTATTATCATTACTATTACTATTATCATTATTATTACTATTATCATTACTATTACTATTATCATTACTATTACTATTACTACTACTACTATCAACACTATTAATATTACTACTATTACTATTATTACTATTACTACTATCAATACTATTACTATTACTATTACCTACCTTATAAGAATAGTATGTAGTGTATGCCCAGATAGTACAATGACTACCCAGATAGTAGCTCCTAGTAGTAGTGTGAAGGGTAGTGTTCCAAGGAATAGTATGATGGGTAGTAGTGGTAGTTCCTCGCCGATAGTACCTAGTAGTGTAAAGTCGTCCATTATGTCCACATTCCTGTAAATAGTAGAAATAGTAGTAGTGGTAGTGGTAGTAGTAGTAGTAGTGGTGGTGGTGGTAGTGGTAGTAGGATAGTAGTAGTAGTAGTAGTGGTGGTAGTAGAAATAGTAGTGGTAATAGTAATAGTGGTGGTGGGAATAGTAGTAGTAGTAGTAGTAGTAGTAGTAGAAATAGTAGTAGTAGAAATAGTATAAATATTAGTAGTAGTAATAGTAGGAATAGTAGAAATAGTGGTGGTAGTAGTAGTAGAAGTAATAGTAGAAATAGTAGTGGTAGTGGTAGTAGTAGTAGTAGAAATAGTAGTGGTAATAGTGGTAGTAGTAGTAGTGGTGGTGGTAGAAATAGTAGTAGTAGTAGTAGTAGTAGTAGTAATAATAGAAGGATAGTAGTAGTAGTAGTAGTAATAATAGTAGGATAATAGTAGTATGGATAGTTTTGGAAAATTGTCACCAATATTATTAATTACATATAAATATATTTAAGTACAAAATAAATAATAATAATAATAATAAAAAGTAAATAAATAAATAAATAATAATAACAATAATAATAATAATATAAAAATAATAATAATAATAATAATAATAATAATAATAATAACAACAACAATAATAATAATAATAATAACAATAACTTACCTGAGAATGAGGTTGGTGATTTTAACGAAGGGTACTAATAATAATAATAACAATAATAACAACCACAACAATAACAATAATAATAATAATAACAATAACAATAATAAAAATAATAATAACAATAATAATAATAATAACAACAAAAATAATAATAATAACAATAAAAATAAAAATAATAACAACAAAAATAATAATAAAAATAATAACAACAATAACAACAACAATAACAATAATAATAATAATAATAATAATAATAACAATAACAATAACTTACCTGAGAATGAGGTTGGTGATTTTAACGAAGGGTACGACAGCGAGTGGAGTGAGAGTAACTATGGAGGTGAAGAACGACGGACACTCACCACTCTCACCCATGGTCTGTTGGGAGAGAGAGAGAGTGTGTGAGAGTGTGTGTGAGAGAGAGTGAGAGAGAGTGTGGTGGAATATTAGTAAGTGTTCTAACCTAACCTGATGTGACCTAACTTAATGTAATCTGATCTGACCTAACTTAACCTAACTTAGTGTAATTTGACCTGACCTAACCTAACCTAACCTAACCTAACCTAACCTAACCTAACCTAACCTAACCACCTAACCTAACCTAACCCAACCCAACCCAACCCAACCCAACCCAACCCAACCCAACCCAACCCAACCCAACCCAACCCAACCTAACCTAACCTAACCTAACCCAACCTAACCTAACCTAACCTAACCTAACCCAACCCAACCCAACCTAACCTAACCCAACCCAACCCAACCCAACCCAACCTAACCTAACCTAACCTAACCCAACCCAACCCAACCTAACCTAACCTAACCTAACCTAACCTAACCCAACCCAACCTAACCTAACCTAACCTAACCTAACCTAAATGAAGTGTACAATAATAAATAGTACAAAAATAAAGTGTGTACAATAAATAAATTGTACTGTACACACATTATTTCAAAAAGTGTACATTATCTCAAAATAGTACATTAAATAAATAGTAGATTACATTAAATAAATAGTACATACATTATCTCAAAATAGTACATTAATAAATAGTACATAAAATAAAAAGTACATAATAAAGTGTACAATAACTTAAAATAGTACATAATCTCAAAAATGTACATAAAATAAATAGTACATAAACTTAAAATAGTACATAATAAAGTGTACATTATCTCAAAAGTGTACATTACCTTAAAATAGTACATAAATATAAAGTGTACATTAAATAAATAGTACATAAAATAAATAGTACATTAAATAGAATGTACATTACCTTAAAATAGTACAAAATAAAGTGACACATTAAATAAATAGTACATTAAATAAATAGTACATTACCTTAAAATAGTACATAAATAAATAGTACATTAAATAAATAGTACAATAATCTCAAAAGTGTACATTAACTCAAAATAGTACATAATAAAGTGTACATTTATAGAGGGAGTGTACATTAGAGAGAGTGTACATTACCTCAAAAGTGTACATTAAATAAATAGTACATAATAAAGTGTACATACATTACATTAAATAAAGTGTACATAAAATAAATAGTACATAATCTCAAAAATGTACATAAAATAGAGTGTACATTATCTCAAAAGTGTACATACATTATCTCAAAAGTGTACAATAACTCAAAATAGTACAAAATAAAGTGTACATAAAATAAATAGTACATACATTACATTAAATAAATAGTACAATAACTCAAAAGTGTACAAAATAAAGTGTACATAATCTCAAAAGTGTACATAAAATAGAGTGTACATTACCTTAAGTTGTTTAGCGAGTGTACATTACCTCAAAAGTGTACATAAAATAAAATAGTACATAAAATAAATAGTACATAATCTAAAAAGTGTACATAAAATAAAATAGTACATTAAATAAATAGTACAACTCAAAATAGTACATTAACTCAAAATAGTACATAATCTCAAAAGTGTACATAAAATAGAGTGTACATTACATTAAATAAAGTGTACATAAAATAAAGTGTACATTAAATAAATAGTACATAATCTCAAAAGTGTACATAAAATAGAGTGTACATTACCTTGAGTTGTTTAGCGAGTGTAAGTAATAGATGTACAGTGATGTATGTTGGTACTTGTGTTCCATACAGTAATACAACACGACGGAATACACCAACCAAACTACTCTGTATACTGAAAAGATACGTATGATTAAGTAAGGATATGTATAGTTTTTTAATACATATATACATACGCATATACACATACATACATACATACATTCAAACTACTCTGTATACTGAAAAGAGGGGTATGTATGATTTATTAATACGTACATACATATATATACATAAAAATATATATATGTATATTTTATTTATACGTACATACACATACATACACATAAGAATATAGAAGGATATGTATACTTTATTTATACATACATACATACATATACATACACCAACCAAACTACTCTGTATACTGTAAAGATAGGTATGTATGATTTAGTGATGTGTATAGATTTTTAATACATACATACACACATACGCATACATACATACACATATATATACAGTAATACAACACGTCGGAATACACCAACCAAACTACTCTGTATACTGTAAAGAAACGTATGTATGATTTAGTGATATATACAGATTTTTAATACATACATACTTTATTAATACACATTCGCATACATACATACATTCAAACTACTCTGTATACTGAAAAGAGGGGTATGTATGATTTATTAATACGTACATACATATATATACATAAAAATATATATATGTATATTTTATTTATACGTACATACACATACATACACATAAGAATATAGAAGGATATGTATACTTTATTTATACATACATACATACATATACATACACCAACCAAACTACTCTGTATACTGTAAAGATAGGTATGTATGATTTAGTGATGTGTATAGATTTTTAATACATACATACACACATACGCATACATACATACACATATATATACAGTAATACAACACGTCGGAATACACCAACCAAACTACTCTGTATACTGAAAAGATACGTATGATTTAGTGATGTGTATAGATTTATTAATACATATATACATACATACATACACACTCTGTATACTGAAAAGAAACGTATGTATGATTTATTAACTGTGTATAGATTTTTAATACATACATACACATACAAATATAGATGTGTATACTTTATTAATACATACATACACACATACATATACATACATACATACACCAACCAAACTACTCTGTATACTGTAAAGAAACGTATGTATGATTTAGTGATGTGTATAGATTTTTAATACATATATACATACATACACATAAGAATATAGAAAGATATGTATACTTTATTAATACATATATACATACATATACATACACTCCAACCAAACTACTCTGTATACTGAAAAGATAGGTATGTATGATTTAGTGATGTATACGTAATTTATACATACATACGCATACATACATACATACGCATACATACATACATACATACATACAAACTACTCTGTATACTGAAAAGATAGATATGTATGTATGATTTAGTGATATATACATAGGCATACATACATACACAGACGCATACATACATACAACACGACGAAATACACCAACCAAACTACTCTGTATACTGAAAAGATACGTATGATTTAGTGACTGTGTATAGATTTTTTTATACATACATACATACATATACATAAAAATATATATATGTATACTTTATTTATACATACATACATACATACACACATACAAACTACTCTGTATACTGGAAAGAAAGATATATGTATACTTTATTAATACATACATACATACATACATACACATACATACATACAAACTAAACTACTCTGTATACTGTAAAGAAAGATATGTATGTATGATTTAGTGATACATACATACGCATACATACATACGCATACATATACAGTAATACAACACGACGGAATACACCAACCAAACTACTCTGTATACTGAAAAGATACGTATGTATGATTTAGTGATGTGTGTATAGATTTTTAATACATACATACATACACATACATACATATATGCTCATACATACATACACATAAAAATATATATATGTATACTTTATTAATACATACATACATACATACACATACATACATACATACACCAACTAAACTACTCTGTATACTGGAAAGAAAGATATATGTATACTTTATTAATACATACATATACATACATACGCATACATACATATACAGTAATACAACACGACGGAATACACCAACCAAACTACTCTGTATACTGAAAAGATACGTATGATTTAGTGATACATACATACATACATACACATAAGAATATAGAAAGATATGTATACTTTATTTATACATACATACATACATACGCATACATACAAGAAATACACCAACCAAACTACTCTGTATACTGAAAAGATAAATATATGTATACTTTATTAATACATACATACATACATATATACGCATACATACATACACAGACGCATACATACATACATACATACACACTCTGTATACTGTAAAGATAGGTATGTATGATTTATTAAGGTATACGTAATTTATACATACATACATACGCATACATACATACACAGGCATACGCATACATACATACATACATACAAATTACTCTGTATACTGAAAAGAAACATATGTATGATTTAGTAATGTATACGTAATTTATACATACATACGCATACATACATACACACTCTGTATACTGGAAAGAAAGATATATGTATACTTTATTAATACACATTCGCATACATACATACATACGCATACATACATATATGCTCATACATACATACGCATACATATACAGTAATACAACACGACGAAATACACCAACCAAACTACTCTGTATACTGAAAAGATACGTATGTATGATTTAGTAAGGTATACGTAATTTATACATACATACATACACATACAAATATATATATGTATACTTTATTAATACATACATACATACACACATACAAATTACTCTGTATACTGAAATGATAGATATGTATGATTTAGTGATATTATGTATAGTTTATTAATACATACATACATACATACATACGCATACATACATACACAGGCATACGCATACATACAAGAAATACACCAACCAAACTACTCTGTATACTGAAAAGAAACGTATGTATGATTTAGTAACTGTGTATACATTTTTTAATACATACATACATACATATCGACACACACAGGCATACATACATACATACAAACTACTCTGTATACTGCAAAGATAGATATGTATGATTTAGTGATATTATGTATACTTTATTAATACATACATACACACATACACATACATACATACATACATTCAAACTACTCTGTATACTGGAAAGAAAGATATATGTATACTTTATTAATACACATTCGCATACATACATACATACGCATATGCTCATACATACATACACGCATACATATACAGTAATACAACACGACGGAATACACCAACCAAACTACTCTGTATACTGAAAACAAACGTATGTTTGATTTAGTAACTGTGTATACATTTTTAATACATACATACTTTATTAATACACATACATACTTTATTAATACATACATACATATACAAACATACAAACTACTCTGTATACTGAAATGAAACATATGTATGATTTATTAATTGTGTATACATTTTTAATACATATATATACATACACAGAGGCATATACACAGGCATACGCATACATACATACACATATACATACACTCCAACCAAACTACTCTGTATACTGAAAAGAAAGGTATGTATGATTTATTAAGGATATGTATACTTTATAAATACACATACATACTTTATTAATACACATACATACTTTATTAATACACATACATACTTTATTAATACACATACATACTTTATTAATATACATACATACATATATATACATACATATATGCGCATACATACATACATACAAACTACTCTGTATACTGAAAACAAACGTATGATTTAGTGATGTGTGTATAGATTTTTAATACATACACACACATACATACATACATATACATACATCCAAACTACTCTGTATACTGAAAAGATAGATATGTATGATTTAGTAATTGTGTATACTTTATAAATACACATACATACTTTATTAATACACACACAGGCATACATACATACACACACGCTCTGTATACTGAAAAGATAGATAGATATGTATGATTTAGTAATGTATACGTAATCATACATTTCATACACATAAAAATATAGAAAGACATGTATGATTTATTAATTATATGTATACTTTAATAATACATACATACATACACATACACTCCAACCAAACTACTCTGTATACTGAAAAGAAATGTATGTATGATTTATTAATATTTACATACATACTTTATTAATACACATGCCCATACATACATGTACACATACACATACATGCACACTGTAAATAAAAACATATATACATTATTATTATTACACACACCCACACATACACACACACACACACATACATACAACAAGACAATTAAAAATATGTTATGCTTGAGGACTACTACTACTACTACTACTACTACTACTAATAATAATAATAATAAAAATAATAATAATAATAATAATATTCCTACTACTACTACTAATAATAATAACAAAAATAATAATAATAATAATAACAAAAATAATAATAATAATAACAACAAAAATACTACTACTACTACTACTACTACTACTACTACTACTACTAACAATAACAATACTACTACTACTACTAAATAAATACTTACAATAATAATAACAAAAATAATAATATTCCTACTACTACTACTACTACTACTAGTAATAATAATAACAACAATAATAACAATAATCATAATAAAAATAATAATAACAACAAAAATACTACTACTACTACTAATAATAATAACAAAATAATAATAATAATAATAATAATAATAATAACAAAAATAATAATAATAATAATAACAAAAATAATAACAATAATAATAATAATAACAACAATAACAATAACAATAATAATAACAATAATAATAATAATAATAATAACAATAATAATAATAATAATAACAACAACAAAAATACTACTACTACTACTACCACTACTACTACCACTACTACTACTAACAATACTACTACTACAACAACTACTAAATACATACTTACATACTACTACTACTAACTACTTACTAAATACTTACATAATAGTATAAGTACACTGAGGGTTGAGTATGAATTTAATAGTTGGTGTTGTATTACTGGTATACGGAGGGATGTCTAATTCAACCATGTATGTTATGCCTGTATGTCCACTGAAATGAAAAAGTATACACATTAATACATATACACCTATATACATATACGTATTAAATATATATGTTGCGGTTATTTTGCGAAATCGGTGATTTTGCAAAATTCCCGGTCATTTTGCAAATATACCAAAATCGTGGTATGTTTGCAAAATCACCTTAATCGTGTGGTTACTTTGCAAAAAAAAAACACAAAAAGGTTATTTTGCAAAAATGTCAGGTTACTTTGCAAAAAAACATGATAACCGGGTGTTTTGCAAAATCCCCCATAATTTAGTATGTCACTTTGCAAAATAACAAAATATATAACCACAGCAACTGGCAGTTAGTTCTCAGTCGGGCATTAGTGAAGGTTCTTTCATTCGTTGGTTCACGCTTCTGCTTACAAGGAGTGAACTGATTTCTTTTGTAAAACTGTTTCAGTATCTCGTGTCTCGTATTGAGGTATTGAGGTTTCTGCGGCTGCCCCAGTTAAGCAGTGTTCCTCTCTCCTTCTCGTCGCTAGGAGTGGTGTTCCTGTGGTCTGGAACTCTACTTATTATCCAGCGATGGATGGAGCGAAGGTGAAGTTTGACTCAGTGCTGTCTGAAGCACAGGAAAAGAAGTCCTATAATGCATCGGGTTTAATGAAAAAATGTGAATACGAGGAAATTGTTAACCAAATGAAAGAACTTGAAAAACCTGAGGTAAAGAAGACTCAAAAGGATTATCGGCTTCTAAGAAAATACGATATCATGGAAATATCCGTTGAAGGGACAACAGTGCAAAAACTGGTTAAAAAAGGAACTGTTCTTAGATACGTATGTTCTGAAGATCTGTTTGATGCCATTAAAGCTGCCCATCTTGCAAACGGACATGGAGGGAGGAATATTCTTTCCAAAGCACTGAGTGAAAAATTTGCAAACATAACTATAGATCAAATAAAAGTCTTCCTGCAGTTCTGTGAAGAATGTCAACTGAAAAAGTCCAGTGTCCGGAAGTCTGTGGTTGTCAAGCCAATTCTCTCGAACAGCATGAATTCAAGGTGCCAGGTATGGAAAATGAAGCTCTCTTTATGAAGTAGGATATTCTCTCTTTCTCTTTGTGCCCTGAATGAACTTTATCTAGTCTGTTCAGTAAACCAACAAATATTAGTGGATATTATATATTACAGGTTGACTTGATTGACATGCAGAGTCAGCAAGACAGGGAGTATCGGTTCATTTTGAACTACCAAGATCACCTAACTAAGTTTGTGTGCCTCCGACCTCTGAAGACAAAAACTGCTGAGGAGGTCGCCTACCACCTGGTAGACATATTCTGCGACAAAGGTGCTCCTCATATCCTACAATCTGACAATGGTCGAGAGTTTTGCAATAAGGTATGTTCAGCTGTGATGGGTTGTGGGGCTGGGGAAACTAAGAAGAAAAAATTTAGTATCGTTATTACCTCCGCCTTTGTTAAAGAGTGTCAGATGAGCTCAAAACCCATCAAATACATTAACATTCTATTTTAAGAACTTTCACTTTACTTAATGCTGCTCGTATTTTTTCAACAGTTGATTACGGAAGTCCTCGTCCTGTGGCCCGGGTGCAAGTTAGTCCATGGCAAACCACGTCATTCTCAATCTCAAGGTTCTGTAGAAAGGGCTAACAAAGACGTTGAAGCAATACTTACCTGCTGGCAAAAAGATTATAACACAACAAAATGGTCTGAGGGACTGCGCTTCGTGCAATGGCAGAAGAACACACGGTTTCACAGAGGAATTGGGAGAACACCCTATGAAGCAATGTTTGGCCAGAAATCTCATCTTGGCGTTACTGCAACGAATTTACCGGAGGACGTAGTGGATGGATTAGAGACGGAGGAGCAGCTCGCTGAAGCATTAGCAGCTGATAACATTCAGGACAGCACAACTTCCATGTGCAAGGACTGTGGAGGTCCTTGCTCTATGGATGATGATATCTGCCATCTCTGTGAACGAAAGCTGGGGATTCAAGCTGAACGAGAAGGAGCTAGAAGAAAGCAACACAGTCAAGCAGAGAAAATGCAGCTGGTGTCAACTATGCGTTTCAAGAAAGCGGAGGTCGGTGACAGTGTAATGGTTCCGATCCCTCTTGTTGATCGTGGGCGCGCAGAATTCCCTAATGCGAAGGCTGTTGTACTTCAAGTGGATGACAGTGGGACATGCAAACTTGGAACGAGGCACGGGATTTTGAAACAACTTTACTCGAGAAATCAGTTCACTCCTTGTGAGCAGCAGTTCCTGTCAATTGATGATGTGCCCCAGGAAAAAGAGATAAGCTTACGTGAAGTAGCAAATGCAGATTCTGTGGGCCATGGACAAGGATTTATAAAGTGTACCTGCTCTATGTCTTGTAATAACAACAGATGTAAGTGTTTTAAAAATCAGAATGTCTGCAACAGCCGATGCAAATGTGGTTCTTCATGTAAAAACAAGTAAACTTTAATAATTCTAAATTGCTTCTTTATCTTTGTATTAAAATTTGTTTATTCTTCTATAGTAATGTGAACTATTTTGGTAAAGTACTTGAATACTTGATATAAAACAATATTTATTTATTGAAATAAAATAAAAATGGTCAACGTCTACACTTTATCATCCAAAATGAAAGAACCTTTACTGATGCCCGACAGAGAACTGCCTCACCAGTTACAACACACACACACACACACACACACACACACACACACACACTAAACTACATACTTCACTAATGCCCGACTGAGAACTAACTGTCTCACCAGTTACACCAGCCAGTTGCTGTGGTTATATATTTTGTTATTTTGCAAAGTGACATACTAAATTATGGGGGATTTTGCAAAACACCCGGTTATCATGTTTTTTTGCAAAGTAACCTGACATTTTTGCAAAATAACCTTTTTGTGTGTTTTTTTGCAAAGTAACCACACGATTAAGGTGATTTTGCAAACATACCACGATTTTGGTATATTTGCAAAATGACCGGGAATTTTGCAAAATCACCGATTTCGCAAAATAACCGCAACATATACACATATACATAAATATATACGCACATAATT
>JAWQEG010004311.1:50000-55000 GCA_033782935.1 Petrolisthes cinctipes
CCAGAAGTACCAACACACCGTGATCATTACCAAGCTGTCTGAAACAATTCTAGGCTCGTAATTAGTAGTGAAAACCAAACGAATTAGTACCCCATAGCCTGATAGCGAGCGCCATCTATCAGCAGCCAAACAAACCACTGCCACAATCACCAGTAAAATGAATACCCCACAAGAAGAAATAAATCTGCCACCTGCAGACACGAATTGCCTGGCATGCAATGAACAGTGCATGTTTGAGTGTATGAAATGCCAAGCGTGCAAGAAATTGATACATGTGAACTGTACACAACTCCCTGTTTATGCCATAGTGAACTTTATAAACACAACAAGTCAGTACACCTGTGAAGAAATTGATACATGTGAACTGTACACAACTCCCTGTTTATGCCATGGTTAACTTTATAAACACAAGAAGTGAGTACACCTGTGTAGAAATTGATACATGTGAACTGTACACAACTCCCTGTTTATGCCATGGTTAACTTTATAAATACAAGAAGTCAGTACACCTGTGAAGAAATTGATACATGTGAACTGTACACAACTCCCTGTTTATGCCATGGTGAACTTTATAAACACAACAAGTCAGTACACCTGTGAAGGATGTGTGAGAAAACAACTAGGTGATCAGTGCGATAGGCAGTTTACACTTGTCATTACCCTTCTGGACAGAGAAGCAGAAAGGAAAGAACAACAAACCAATAGTGACAGTCTCACAAACAATGAATACCCTTCTGGACAGAGAAGCAGAAAGGAAAGAACAACAAACCAATAGTGCCAGTCTCACAAACAATGAATACCCTTCTGGACAGAGAAGCAGAAAGGAAAGAACAACAAACCAATAGTGCCAGTCTCACAAACAATGAATACCCTTCTGGACAGAGAAGCAGAAAGGAAAGAACAACAAACCAATAGTGACAGTCTCACAAACAATGAAAACAGTGAAAACGAAAATGAAGATAACATTGACAACTGTGTTGGAAGTGACGCAGTGCAAGTCACTGAAGAACAAAATGGCACAACTAACAAAATAAATGTCCAAAATAATGACCAGAAAAAGAAGAGCAAAATATGCTATCACTTCAAAAATAACCAATGTAAATTTGGTGGTAAGGGACGTGAATGCCCCTTTGCTCACCCAAAACTTTGTAACAGGTTTAAAATGAATGGTCGTGATCCTGTTAGAGGATGTAAACATGGTGACAAATGTAAATACCTACACCCACCTATATGCTATGGCTCAGAAAAGAAAAGAGAATGCCTAAACTTGGAGTGCAAAAGGCTCCAGCTGAAAGGCACTCGTCGATACACACCTAAAATGCCTACAGATGAACAGCAAAACACAAACTACCCACCACCAATTACTGGCACAGCTATACCATCGCCAAATAACCAAACACAGAGTGAGTCAACAAATCCGTACAAACAAAGCCCAGAAAATTGGGTAAACCAACCAACCTACTCAGCAACACCTGCACCACAAAGAGAGGTTACGTGGACCAACCAACAAACACGCCAACCAACCTACTCAGCAACACCTGCACCACAAAGAGAGGTTACGTGGACCAACCAACAAACACGCCAACCAACCTACTCAGCAACACCTGCACCACAAAGAGAGGTTACGTGGACCAACCAACAAACACGCCAACCAACCTACTCAGCAACACCTGCACCACAAAGAGAGGTTACGTGGACCAACCAACAAACACGCCAACCAACCTACTCAGCAACACCTGCACCACAAAGAGAGGTTACGTGGACCAACCAACAAACACGCCAACCAACCTACTCAGCAACACCTGCACCACAAAGAGAGGTTACGTGGACCAACCAACAAACACGCCAACCAACCTACTCAGCAACACCTGCACCACAAAGAGAGGTTACGTGGACCAACCAACAAACACGCCAACCAACCTACTCAGCAACACCTGCACCACAAAGAGAGGTTACGTGGACCAACCAACAAACACGCCAACCAACCTACTCAGCAACACCTGCACCACAAAGAGAGGTTACGTGGACCAACCAACAAACACGCCAACCAACCTACTCAGCAACACCTGCACCACAAAGAGAGGTTACGTGGACCAACCAACCTACTCAGCAACACCTGCACCACAAAGAGAGGTTACGTGGACCAACCAACAAACACGCCAACCAACCTACTCAGCAACACCTGCACCACAAAGAGAGGTTACGTGGACCAACCAACAAACACGCCAACCAACCTACTCAGCAACACCTGCACCACAAAGAGAGGTTACGTGGACCAACCAACAAACACGCCAACCAACCTACTCAGCAACACCTGCACCACAAAGAGAGGTTACGTGGACCAACCAACAAACACGCCAACCAACCTACTCAGCAACACCTGCACCACAAAGAGAGGTTACGTGGACCAACCAACAAACACGCCAACCAACCTACTCAGCAACACCTGCACCACAAAGAGAGGTTACGTGGACCAACCAACCTACTCAGCAACACCTGCACCACAAAGAGAGGTTACGTGGACCAACCAACAAACACGCCAACCAACCTACTCAGCAACACCTGCACCACAAAGAGAGGTTACGTGGACCAACCAACAAACACGCCAACCAACCTACTCAGCAACACCTGCACCACAAAGAGAGGTTACGTGGACCAACCAACAAACACGCCAACCAACCTACTCAGCAACACCTGCACCACAAAGAGAGGTTACGTGGACCAACCAACAAACACGCCAACCAACCTACTCAGCAACACCTGCACCACAAAGAGAGGTTACGTGGACCAACCAACAAACACGCCAACCAACCTACTCAGCAACACCTGCACCACAAAGAGAGGTTACGTGCACCAACCAACAAACACACTCAGCTACAGCTACGTCTGCACCAATAAGACAAGATACGTGGGTAAGCCAATCTCCACAAAGTGACACTACAATGCATTTTCTAGTGCAACAGATACAACAGATGCAACAAATGCAACAACAAATAATACAGGCACTAAAAATGCACCATAGCCAGTGGTACATGCCCCCACCACAGAGACCACAGTAAAAACAAACAAACATATGGGCTGCTCTCAATACACAATAATTACACTAAATGTAGAAGGCCTATTACCCTATAAATTTAGAGGCAAAGTTAAGCTACTTGTAGAAATGGGTCAAGTAGACAATGCCCTTATATTATCATTAACGGAATCTCATCTTACTGAAAACATAAGAGAAGCTCAAATGTACATAGAAAATTACATCTCTTTTCCAACTGACAGATCGGATCAAAGAAAAAAAGGGGGTATTGTTACGTATGTAAATAATCACTTTGCAACTCTCACCCAGGTTTTATTCTCAGAGTCCAATTCCTATACAGAGATCCAAGTACTAAATATCGTAGCCTGTAACATGATCTACATTACTATTTATAGACCCCCCGCATGCCCGACCTCCAAGTTTATGGATCAACTAACGAAAATGAAAGACATCATAGACAATCTACCCCCACCCCTCCCCACAATAGTACTCACTGGGGACTTGAACTTCCCGCGAATAAATTGGGAAACAGAGACCATCTATGGAGGAACAGAGGAAATGAGGACCCAAGCAGAGGCCCTCATATGCTTAACTAGAGAGTTTTATCTCAATCAACATGTTAACACACCCACAAGAGGAGAGAACATACTCCACATAGTAATAACCAACAATGATGATCTCTTCCACAGCCTCACAGTAAATAAAACACATTTATCAGATCACAATGTTATCACAATAACTACAAATATTTTTTCCGACACACAAAGTAGACCTCCAGGACCCACAAAAGCAAACTTTAATCAACTAAACTTCTTCAGTGAGTCTACACGCTGGGACGATATTAAAAGTGAGCTTGGTAATGTGGACTGGGATGTACAGTTGAAACAATCTTGTCCCGAACACCAGTATAACAAACTGATGGAAATTGGCCTAGAAGCCTCGAAAAAACACGTACCACCCACAAAATCGACAACACAAAAAAATATACCACGAGACCGCAGATTACTCATGCGAAAGCGCACAATACTAAGAAAGAAACTGAGAGGTAGCACAAGTACAATAAATACAAATCATATAGAAGCTAACATTGTCTGCATTGAGGATAAACTTAGACTATCTATCGATATGGAGAATAATAGGAAAGAAATTCAAGCCATTTCCTGTATCAAAACAAACCCCAAATACTTTTACAAATATGCTGCAAACAAATCTAAAGTTAAAACAGGAATCGGTCCACTAAAGGATGTAAATAACCAAACCAGGGAACTACCTGAGGAGATGGTTGAAATTTTACGACTTCAATATGAAGGTGTCTTTAGTCAACCTGACGCAAACAGTAAAATCGACTCTCCAGCCAACTTCTTCCACGTAGTACCCTCCCCAAACCTTACAGACATTGTATTCACCCCAAACGACATAGTAAAGGCAATCAAGGAAATAAGTAGCAATGCAGCGGCAGGACCAGACCAATTCCCAGCCTTACTCCTAAAGAATTATGCAGAGGAGCTCAGTGTACCACTATACTTATTCTATAGAAATTCCCTTGATACTAGACTCGTACCACATATATTAAAATGTGCAAATATTACACCTGTGTACAAAGGATACTCAAGGGGTGAAGCCAAAAACTATAGACCCATAGCATTAACCTCACATATTATTAAAATCCTTGAGAGGATAATAGCCCAAAACATGGCATTATACCTAGAAGAAAATAATATGATGAACAAAGACCAACACGGCTTTAGAATTGGCCGCTCATGCCTCTCACAGCTATTGTCCCATCATGGAAAAATTGTGGAGGGACTAGAAAATAACAGCACTATTGACGTGGTCTACCTTGATTTTGCAAAAGCATTTGACAAGGTAGACCACGGCATACTCCTACATAAACTGAGAGACGCGGGAATCACAGGGAAACTGGGAGAATGGTTGCACTGTTTTCTCACTGACAGGGTGCAATCTG
>JAWQEG010004311.1:80000-82500 GCA_033782935.1 Petrolisthes cinctipes
TGCAGATAGGACTCATGAGTTTGATCTCACCAGAAACCTTAAACTGGTTCCTGCCTTTATAGAGTCTGATCCAGATGGATACTTTGAGTTGTTCGAAAATACAGCTGTACATTTGAACTGGCCAGAAGAACATTGGAAGTGGCTACTGCAACCTAAGTTGACTGGAAAAGCTGCACAGACTTATCTGGCACTCCCAAAAGACTCTGATTACGCGTCCATTAAGCAAGGCATTCTTGATGCATATTCTATCACGGTGGAAGGATATAGACAAGCATTCCGTAATTATATGAAACCAATAGTGGCTACTTATTTTGAATTTATTACAGAAAAATTCAAACGGTTCGATCAGTGGGTGAAAAAGGCCGAGATAGCCACCTTCGAGGAACTCAGAAATCTTGTTGTTTTGGAAGAATTCAATAGGCGTGTGCCTCATCACGTCATGGTACACATTGCAGACAAGGAGGAAACTGATCCAATAAAGGCCGCCAAATTGGCAGATAAATATTCCCTCCTGAACAATGCTGTAAGTCCCCGTGCACAACGAAAAGTGTTCAATCCCTCTTCATACAACACAGTGACCTCTTCTACGTTTCGCCCCGTAGGGTCTACTGTAAATACACCAATTCCCATGTATTGTTATTATTGTAAGAAGGAAGGACATAATATAAAAAATTGTAGGAATTCCAAGTATCGTTACTCAAAGCCTAACGTACCTTTTACCAACCCTAGTGTAGTACCAAACTCTACATACAACAATTCTAGATTTAAGTTCGACCCTCCAAGGAAACCTGTTGCTCATATAGTCAACGTAGATTCTGTAGATGACCCCTTTGCAGAATTTAAAACTTGTGGTACCGTTGCTCTAACTAGTGACTCCCCGAAAGTACCGATTAAGATCCTCAGAGATACAGGTGCTTCTCAAAGTTTGATGGTCCGAAAATGCTTGCCAGATGTAAAAGGGAATGTCACTGGTGATAAGGTTCTACTACGGCCACTCTCCTCTGTTGTATCTACAGTTGAACTCGCTAAGGTACATCTTGAGAGTGACTTGGTAGTTGGAGATGTGAAGGTGGGATTGGTTGATACTTTACCATTAAATGATGTAAACTTTATTCTAGGTAATGACTTAGCAGGTGGATTAGTGGTACCCAATGTCTTGGTTCAAAGCACTCCAATGAACATCTCTCCGACTACTGCCCTCGACAAGGAACAACCTGATTTATTTCCGGTATGTGTGGTAACTCGTTCTCAGGCACGAGCTGAAGACTATTGTGATAAGGCAAGTAATAATTCTCTAGTTGATTTTGGTTCACAATCCCTGTCAAAAGTAAATCTAATCACAGCACAAGCTCAGGATGAGACTCTCAAATGTTGCCGTAGTCAGGCTGTGAATACATTGAAGGACGTTGTGAAAACTCCTGGATTTTATTATGAGGACGGCGTATTAATGCGCCTTTATAGATCACCTCGCTTGTCTTCAGCTGATGTCTGGGCGAATATCACACAGGTAGTTGTTCCTTGCACCTTAAGGCAGTCCTTGTTAGAATTAAGTCATGATGGTATCAACGGCCATTTTGGTGTGTATAAAACCTATCTTAAGCTTTTAGATAATTTCTACTGGCCAAACATGAAAAATGATATAAAAATGTTTGTACAGTCTTGTCACATATGTCAAATGGTAGGAAAGGCAAACCAACCCATCCCACCAGTCCCTCTCCAGCCTATACCTGTAACATCTGAACCATTCGAACGTATCGTCATAGATTGTGTGGGACCCTTACCACGTACCAAGAAGGGAAATCAGTATATTTTAACAGTGATGTGTCCTACCACTCGTTACCCTGAGGCTTTCCCTTTGAAGAACATCTGTGCAAAGACCATAGTCACTCATCTTAATCACATGTTCACTCGGGTTGGCATTCCTACCGTTATTCAGTCGGACAGAGGTTCCAATTTTACTAGTAAATTATTCACAGAGGTACTTAACGAACTTGGTATTCAGCAACAGTTGTCCAGTGCATATCATCCAGAATCACAAGGGGTGTTAGAGCGTTGGCATCAAACAATGAAGACCATGCTAAGAAAATTTTGTCTTGAACATGAACGAGATTGGGATGATTCTCTGCATTACTTGTTGTTTGCTCTTCGAGAAGTGAAACAGGAGAGTCTTGGGTTTTCTCCCTTTCAACTATTGTATGGTCGACAAGTACGAGGTCCCTTAAGAGTTGTGAAGGACAAGTGGTTAAACAAAAATTCCACTTCTTGGGAAACTGTCTCAAACTACCTAGCTAACTTACGAGCTGTACTCTCTGAAGTACGTACTTATGCCCAACAAAACTTGGAGACAGCTCAGGTAAAGATGAAAGGAAACTTTGATAAAAAATCCAAAGAGCGAACTTTTAAAGTGGGTGACAAGGTTTTAGCTTTCATTCCTACCCAATCAAATCCTTTGTCAGCTAAATTTTCTGGCCCATACAAGGTTGAACGAGTTCTTCAAAAT
>JAWQEG010004312.1:0-42547 GCA_033782935.1 Petrolisthes cinctipes
ATATGTGATGGAAGGGAAGGAACAGGAGACCAGACTCACCTTCAAGGACCTACCAAACCAACACTGGAGTATCAGGTTGTGGTACTTTAGTGAAGGTGGTTATGGTGGTGCCAGTGTAACATTGTCCCACACTCCAGACAACACCATGGGTCAACACGTGTGGCTGGAGGTGTGGTGTCGTGGGTACCTTCCTGACTCCACCGATGTTCAGCAGTACAATGACATACCTTCAAACACATCACCTCCACGATACTACTTGGTTCAGGTCAGTTGTGTACAGTTCACTTAATTAATATGTCATGTCTCTCTCTTTCTCTCTCTCATTATTATTATTATTATTATTTTCTCTCTCTTCTTCTTCTTCATTGACTTCTTCTTCTTCTTCTTCATTGTCCTCTTCTTCTTTTTCATTGCCTTCTTCATTGTCTTCTTCTTCATTGCCTTCTTCTTCATTGTCTTCTTTTACTCCATTGTCTTCTTCAGTGTCTTCTTCTTTTTCTTCTTCTTCGTCTTTTTCTTCATTGTCTTCTTCTTCATTGTCTTCTTCTTCATTGCCTTCTTCTTCATTGTATACTTCTTTGTCTTCTTCTTCTTCATTGTCTTTTTCTTCTTCATTGTCTTCTTTTTCTTCATTGTCTTCTTCTTCTTCTTCTTCTTCATTGTCTTCTTCTTCTCAATTGTCTTCTTCATTGTCTTCTTCTTCTTCATTGTCTTCTTATCTTCATTGTCTTCTTCTTCTTCTTCTTCCTTGTCTTCTTCTTCATTGCCTTCTTCATTGTCTTCTTCTTCATTGCCTTCTTCATTGTCTTCTTCTTCATTGTATACTTCTTTGTCTTCTTCATTGTCTTCTTCTTCATTGTCGTCTTCTTCTTCATCATCTTCTTTATCTTCATTGGCTTCTTCTTCTTTATCTTCATTGTCTTCTTCTTCTTCTTCTTCATTGTCTTCTTCTTCGTCTTCTTCATTGTCTTCTTCATTATCTTCTTCTTCGTTGTCTTCTTCTTCTTCTTCTTTGTCTTCTTTTTCTTCTTCTTTGTCTTCTTCTTCTTCTTTGTCTTCTTCTTTGTCTTCTTCTTCTTCTTCTTCTTTGTCTTCTTCTTCTTTGTCTTCTTCTTCTTCTTTGTCTTCTTCTTTGTCTTCTTCTTCTTCATTGTCTTCTTCTTCTTTGTCTTCTCCTTCTTGTTCTTCTTTGTCTTCTTCTTCTTCTTCTTCTTTGTCTTCTTCTTTGTCTTCTTCTTCTTCATTGTCTTCTTCTTTGTCTTCTCCTTCTTGTTCTTCTTTGTCTTCTTCTTCTTCTTCTTCGTCTTTTTCTTCTTCTTTGTCTTCTTCTTCTTCTTCTTTGTCTTCTTCTTCTTCTTCTTCTTCTTCTTCTTCTTCTTTGTCTTCTTCTTCTTCTTCTTCTTTGTCTTCTTCTTCTTTGTCTTCTTCTTCTTTTTCTTCTTCTTCTTTGTCTTCTTCTTCTTCTTCTTCTTTGTCTTCTTCTTTGTCTTCTTCTTCTTCTTCTTCTTCTTTGTCTTCTTCTTTGTCTTCTTATTATTATTAATATTGTTATTGTTATTGTTATTCTTATTATTATTATTAATAATAATTAATGATAATGATAGTGATAATAATAACAATAGTAATAATAATAATAATAATAATAATAACAATAGAAATAATAAAATAATAATACTGTAATAAAAATAATACCGGTAATAATAATAATAATAATAATAGTAATAGTAGTAGTATTAATAATGATGTTAATATTATTGATAGTAATATTAATGATAATAATAATAAAAGAGAGAGTAAATATTAATAATAATAATAATAGTAATATTAATAATGGAGAGAGAGAGAGAGAGAGAGAGGAGAGAGAGCGAGAGGAGAGAGAGAGAGAGAGAGAGAGAGAGAGAGAGATTATAGGGTCTGTTTTGTTGCCCCGTGTGGAGGAATCAGTAAGCTTCAATTCAAACCCACTCATTACATACACACAGACAAAAGAAAATGAGAATATTGTGAATCCAACAGGAAAGGTGTATGTGTGTGTGTATGTGTGTGTGTGTACACCACTGAATTCTGTGTTGGATTATGTGTGTGTGTGTGTGTGTGTTTGTGTACCTCTCTGAGTTTTCTCTTGGGTAATGTTTCTGTATGTGTGTGTGTGTGTGTGTGTGTGTGTGTGTGTGTGTGTGTGTGTGTGTGTGTGTATTGTATTTCACTGAATACAGTTATATTAATACACGCGTATACATTATGTACATTAGGTCTGTACACATATACACATTATGTACATTAGACTAGGTCTGTACACATATACACATTATGTACATTAGACTAGGTCTGTACACATATACACATTATGTACATTAGACTAGGTGTGTACACATATACACATTATGTACATTAGACTAGGCCTGTACACATATACACATTATGTACATTAGACTAGGCCTGTACACATATACACATTATGTACAGTCGCAGCACATAGTCCTTGAACAGACTTCCCTTTACACCCTGGTCAAGGACTATATGCCATAACTGTACTGTACATTATACTAGGTGTGTTTATGAATGTGTAATTATCATAATGTAATATTACAGGTGGGAATAGACTGGATGAGGGTGACTGACACTACACCAGGACACAACCAGACTATACAACAATACAACTGTAGTCGTCCACTGTCTCACCATCCTAACCTTACCATTACAATTAATTGTGACAGCATTTATAGTTTGGAGAAATCTAAGGAGTGTGGTACAGTGAGTCAACCCTGTCCCATTGGTGAGTGTAACCAAACTTATCTTATACACATATAACATACAACCTGACCTATCAACACACACACACACACACACACACAGGGGGAAACAATGTCAACTACTCAGTGGTTTACTCACACACACACACACAGGATGAAACACTAACCAAAAAATAACTCATTGGTACACACACACACACACACACACACACACACAGGGGGAAACAATGTCAACTACTCAGTGGTTTACACACACACACACACACACACACACACACAGACACACACACAGGATGAAACACCAACCAAAATATAACTCATTGGTACACACACACACACACACACACACACACAGGGGGAAACAATGTCAACTACTCAGTGGTTTACACACACACACACACAGGGGGAAACAATGTCAATTACTCAGTGGTTTACACACACACACACACAGGGGGAAACACCAACCAACAAATAACTCAATGGCTTACACACACTCACATACACACACACACACACACCTCATTGGTTTACTCACACACTCACACATATACATATAATTGAAAACACCAACCAACAAATAGCCCAAGGGTTTACACACACACACACACACACACACACACACACACATCAACTAACAAACAATTCATTGGTTTACACACACACAAACACACCCACACATACCTACACACATACACACACACACATCAAATAATAGACAACTCACTGGTTTACACACCCACACATCAATTAATAGACAACTCATTGGTTTACACACACACACACATACCTACACACACACATCAACTAACAGACAACTCATTGGTTTACACACACACACACACATACCTACACACACACACATCAACTAACAGACAACTCATTGGTTTACACACACACACACACACACACACACACATACCTACACACACACACATCAACTAACAGACAACTCATTGGTTTACACACACACACACATACCTACACACACACACACACATTAACTAACAGACAACTCATTGGTTTACACACACACACACACACACACACACATACCTACACACACACACACATCAACTAACAGACAACTCATTGGTTTACACACACACACACACACATACCTACACACACACACATCAACTAACAGACAACTCATTGGTTTACACACACACACACACACATACCTACACACACACACATCAACTAACAGACAACTCATTGGTTTACACACACACACACACACACACACATACCTACACACACACACATCAACTAACAGACAACTCATTGGTTTACACACACACACACACACATACCTACACACACACACATCAACTAACAGACAACTCATTGGTTTACACACACACACACACACACATACCTACACACACACACATCAACTAACAGACAACTCATTGGTTTACACACACACACACACACATCAACTAACAGACAACTCATTGGTTTACACACACACACACACACACACACACATACCTACACACGCACACATCAACTAACAGACAACTCATTGGTTTACACACACACACATACCTACACACACACACACACATTAACTAACAGACAACTCATTGGTTTACACACACACACACACACATACCTACACACACACACACATCAACTAACAGACAACTCATTGGTTTACACACACACACACACACATACCTACACACATACACATCAACAAACAGACAACTCATTGGTTTACACACACACACACATACCTACACACACACACACATTACCTAACAGACAACTCATTGGTTTACACACACACACATATACCTACACACAGACACACACACACACACACACACATACCTACACACACACACACACACACCAACCAACAGACAACTCAGTGGTTTACACACACACACACACACACACACACACACACACACACCAACCAACAGACAACTCATTGGTTTACACACACACACACACACACACACACACACACACACACACACACACATAATGAGTATTTATAGTGTTTAGAAATAATACCTTTTTCACAATATAAGTATGGTAAATATAATTATAATGATAAGATAATGAGATAGTTATTATCTCTCTCTCTCTCTCTCTCTCTCTCTCTCTCTCTCTCTCTCTCTCTCTCTCTCTCTCTCTCTCTCTTATACTCCACATGTGTGTAAATATTTCTCTCACTCTCTCTCTAAATATTCAACATGTGTGTTAATATTTCAGACATTATGCAGGATACTACGGACATTGAAAAAGACATTACGGAAATCGAAAAAGAAATATCTGACATAATACCCAAGACAAATGACTCTGAACAAGATACAAACTCAACACAGAACATAACGTTGTGTGACCAGGTGTGGAAAGCAGAAATCCTGAATGTGGCATTGTATGTACCGAGGCTGGAAGTAGTGACCTTGTTCTTGGCCACGGTGATATCTGTAATTATATACTTGTCTTGGATTAAGTTTGTGAACATTAACATTATGCTGTTCCTTGCTCCAATGTGTCGTAGGCTGGCACTCCTTCTTTATGGACCACCACAAGTACCAGACAACCAGTAACAAGGAAACACACACACCAACAGACACAAGTACCAGACAACCAGTAACAAGGAAACACACACACCAACAGACACAAGTACCAGACAACCAGTAACAAGGAAACACACACACCAACAGACACAAGTACCAGACAACCAGTAACAAGGAAACACACACACCAACAGACACAAGTACCAGACAACCAGTAACAATGAAGCATACATCACATAATGAACATTGTTTACATAGAATGACTCTTGATAAACAGGTATAAACTATTCTATGTTAATCTCAATAATAATCTAATGCCATGTATTCAGTAATAATATCTAATACCATCATTTTACTAATAATTTCAATGTTTTATTGTATGACAATATAAACTGCATATTGTATTAATTTGATATGTTTTTATATATGACCTGCTGTTATATTGTTGTACTCCAATATAAGGAGTTATAACATGATGTCAACAACTTATATTATATCTATGTACTCCACTATAAGGAGTTATAACGTGTGTGTGTGTGTGTTTCTTGTGAGAGAGAGAGAGAGAGAGAGAGAGAGAGAGAGAGAGAGAGAGTTGGTGTGTTTTTGTCTCTTGTATGAGAGAGAGAGGGAGAAAGAGAAAATGTGTGTGTGTGTGTGTGTGTGTTCTAAATCAAGAATAAAATGACTGAGTGATTCTCACACAGTGTAGTTGGACTGACACACACACAGACACACACACACACACACCTTTACTGCTTTTTGTACTTTGAATATAAGCTGTATTTTAATGAGATAGTAGCCTATACTTTGGGTACATTGGAATGCCTTGATTCACCCAAAGTATGTCAGGAAATAATGACAGATGAGTAAAAAATAATTGTGGCCTGATGTTGCTGGGAATAATTTGTTGGAATTATTTGCTTTGATTGTAACCTGTGATTTAATAAACACAAAAAGTTTGCATTTGTAGCAGATCAGTGTTTTATTATCAGTCCTACTTTGTTTATTAAAATATTTTGTATCTGTGATGGAGAGTGAGGGTGACGTGATTCATACATACATAGAAGGAATAAAGAACTCATCATTAACAACATTACTCTATAAAGAAAGAAAAGAAAAGAAAAAAAAAACACACACTCACACACACAGTAGTAGTGGGTGACAGTGGTAATAAGTGAACGTGTTTGTGTATTGGTCTGTGGGCTTGGGGATATTTTGAAGACCATAAGTGGAGCCCGGCTACATTCTCTACTTGGCTCACCTGGTAAAGTTTAATATAAGGGTGAGTGGACGAGGAAATCCTGTCTCCAAAAGTTTATAGCTAAAAGGAAAGGCGATAGTTAAAATAAGAAATAAAAGGTAATGAAAGCGTCGGTGACGAAAGTTAATCTAGCTAAACATGGCTGGGAGAAATACTAAGCAGAGAGGAACATCAGATGATAAAACAGAGAGAGGTGAAGAAGGGAGGGATAGTGAAGGGAAAGGAAGAGAATATGAACTTCAAATTAAAAGGGTTACACAAATGGAATAGAATATTGAGGAGAATTCCAAGAGATGGAAGGAAATGGTACAAGAGATGAAGGAAGTAAAGGCGTTATTAAGGGATAAGATGGACAAGTGAGTGGTTGGTTAGTAGTTTAAGTGTGTGTGTAGGGGGGGGGGGTTAGTATTTAAAGCCTGTGTGTGTGTGATGCAATGGTTGGTTGGTTGGTTAAGTATTTAAAGTAAGTGTGTGTGTGTGTGTGTGTGTGTGTGTGTGTGGGGTTAGTATTTAAAGCGTGTGTGTGTGATGCAGTGGTTGGTTGGTTGGTTAAGTATTTAAAGTAAGTGTGTGTGTGTGTGTGTGTGTGTGTGTGTACCAAGTAGATATGGTTAGTTTTAAGCTGGATGAAGTTAGATTAGGTCATTATAGGTTAGGTTAGACCAAGATTTAATTATGCTAAGCTAAGATAGGATAGAACAGGTTATAAATGAGATGAGGTTAGGTTATGATAGCTTAGGTTAGGATAGGATAGGGTAGAGAGTCGAACAAATGAACATTCAAATGATGGATTAATGGAACAGAACAAAGCATTGAAGCAACGAGTCGAAGTAATAGTGGATGAAAACGAAGCACTTCGAGTAAAATTGAATAGCAGTGAGGATTGATTGATTGATTATTATTAGGTGCCACAACAGTGAGGTCATATTGCGCCAGAGAAAGGTGATATAGAGGTGTGACAGCAAGCAGGAAGGAAATAAAGTTAAAAGAGGGACAGTTGAAGAAAGGAAAGGGAGTGACTGGGGCCGAAAGGGCGCCCAAACCCTTAAATTACTGCCCACATCAGTGAGGAAAGAGGTAAGGAGCAAGGAAAGAACTTGGTAAAACTGAAACACGAGCAGGAAGGTTGGGTGAGGGTTCATGAAGAGAAAATTGTTAACTTTAAAGAGGTTGTTGTGTGTGTAACTAAGGTTGTCTCTTAGTATCCTGTGCAAGAACTGTAAGATGTTTGGGGTGCATCTCTTAGCAGTAATTAGTCCGTTAGTTGCTATGGTAGGATGAGTGATAACATTCCTTCAGTGGAGAGCTGTATTTCCTGATTTTAACAATATGTTCATGCGAGTAGTACAGTCGGCGGCATAAGTCCTGTCGCCACACCTGCTTCACCGAGACAGGCAGTGTTCATGGACTCGAGAACTAGAGCACGTTTTCTACACCTAAGAAACTCGAGTCTATGAACATCGCGTGCCTCGGTGAAGCAAGCGAGGCGACAGGACTTTTGCCGCCGACTGTACCTGGTACATTTGAGGACTTACTAATACAAACATGTGGTATGTACAGTCACTCATAAAAGTAAAGACACCCCCAGAGAAGACACCTATTAAGTGGTGTGATATCGGTTCTGGTAACATTGTACCTGACGTCAGAGGTGGTGGTGGTGTGGGTGGTGTTTGGAGGAAGGTTGGTTTGCTCGAAACATTATCCCAACTCATGTTTCGTCTCATCTACCATTAGTTACAAATGTGTCGAGCAAATCAACTTCATCTCTCAAGCGCCATCACTGACGTCACTTACACTGTTGCCAGAACCGATATCACAAGTATAAGAAGATGACTGGCCTGGAGGGGTCTTAATTTTTATGAGTGACTGTACACTACAAAGTAATGAAACAGCACGAGAAAGGATACAATGGGTAAACCAGATTCATGGGGAGCGGCATTACTCGAACTGACAGTGGAGAATATGATGACAAAATGGGTGACAGAACAAACTAGGTATAGAGGAACAGACGAGCCATCAATGCTCCATCTGGTGTTCACTAGGGAGGCGGATGTAATAGCAGACATCACATACAAAAGTCTGCTAGACAAAAGTGATCATGTACACTCGGAATCCAAAATTTGTATCCAGGTCTTGTTGAAGTTTTGAATCAGTTGACATACTAGTGAAACAATGACAACGCTTATCCTGTTTCATATTTGCTTGAGCTCGCTATATTAATACTCGATCAGGATATTCGAAGGAAGCCTGGATACATATTTTGGATTGCGAGCGTACCTATTGAGTTGGAAATATTAGAGGGAGGTGTAGATGTGAGGGATGAAGCACATAGGGAGAATAGGTTGAATTATGGAAGGACTGAGTTTAGAAACCAAAGAAAGTTCTTTTGGGGTACAGACTGGATGGAGCTGGTGGATGCCGGAAGTGTGCAGAGAAAATACCTTATATTTGGAAAAATATATACGGAAGGAGTATCCAAGTATGTCCAGTCACGAGCACTAATAAGTATACAGCTCTGGTTGAAGCTTTGAACAGGCCAAATTCACCAACGAAGTAATTCCAATGGAGATGTTATTGTAGACACACCTGAATACTTATTAGTGCTGGTGACTGTATCAAAATACAAGATAAGTAAACTGGAGAAAAAAGAATGGTTCACTGGACAATGTGAGACAGCAAGATTAAGAAAGGCGGAAGCCTGGAATAGAATGCGGAGGAGGAATACACAGAAAAATAGAGAGGCATTTAAAAAGGCAAGAAATAATTATGTTCAGGCAAGAAGAGAGACCGAGAAGAATTATGAGAAAGATATTGTAGCGACATCAAGCACCTTTATGTAGCTTCCATCTCACCTGTCCTCGGGGCGCATCTTAAGCCTCATCTGTTCAACCTGAGCCAACCTTGGCTGGCCTGAGCGGCCGCAGCGCCGTTGTTCATTCACTCGGCCATTAGCTCTACACCTGGAAACACCTCCCTCTCCTGACCTGCTGTGCCTCCTGTCGCTACCTGTCTACACCAAGCTCTCCACGTGTCGCCTGCAGCAGCTACCTCTCTCACACTACACGACCACGGCAGGCGGGAACTCACAGCTACAAGGTGCTTGCTACTACACAACCTATGTCTATCTATCTATCTATAGCTCCGACGCCTCGTTCTCTCCGGGAACTCCCCTCAAGGGGGTGGCCACGGCAGAAGTGTCTCCAGTTCTCCCTGTTCCAACACTCCCTCCTTACTTGTTCAAGCCCTACTCTGCCCCTCATGTTTCTCTCCTTTACATACTCTTCCACTCTGTTCTGCCATCTAACCGGTGGTCTGCCTCTCACACCAGGTCCTACAACTTCACTTCCATACACCTTTACAAATTCCTCGCCTTGCATTCTCTCCACATGTCCATACCATCTCAATGTATTACGTTTCACTCTCTCAACTCAATACCAATTGCCTTCTCACTCATACCACATCTCTCATATACACTCTCATTACTTTCTCCATCCCATCTAGTAAGTCCACATGCTCCTCTCAAGTAACTCATTTCCACAGCACCTATTCTAGACTGATGCGCCCTACTCCATGTCCATGTCTCCGACGCATATGTCAGTGTTGGCAGGATTATACTATTTCGTAGTCCCCTTTTCACTTCCATACCCACACTTCTACCCTTCATAATCCTCCCCAGTGATCCTATGACCTGTCTACCCTTCACTGCTCTCTCCCTAATTTCTCCTTCCATACTTCCATGTTTACACATAACTGTACCCAGGTACTTAAACTCCTTCACTTCCTCCATCCTCTCGCCCCTCAGAGTTATCTCACACTTCGTCCCAGTTGGTACAGCCACTCTGTAAGGTGTAGCAAAGTCAATCACTTCAGTTTCTGCTCTTTCAAATACCATTACTTTACTTTTACCCACATTCACCTTCAGTTTCCTTCGTTTACACACAGACTGAAATTCGTCCACCACTCTCTGTAAATTCCTTTCATTCTCAGCCATCAGCACAGTGTCATCCGCAAGCAAACTTGCCACCAGGGACCAGTTTGCTTCATTCAGCCTCAACTTCACCCCCAGACCGTTCACTTTGGCTTTCACCTCTCTCATACAACCATCCATATATACATTGAACAACCATGGTGACATAACACACCCCTGTCTCAGCCCTACACTAATATTAAAACTCTCACTTAGATCACCCTCTACCCGTACACATGCTTTTGCATCTGCATAAAAAGCCTCAATGCATTTCAGCATAAATTCTCAACACCTCTGTCATAGCTTTCCTATCAACTCTATCGTATGCCTTCTCCAAGTCCATGAAGGCAGCATACAACTTCTTACCCTTCCCAATATACTTCTCCACTATTGATTTTAATGCAAATATTTGGTCCACACATCCTCTACCCTTTCTGAATCCTCCCTGCTCCTCACTAACTTTATTCCCTGTTACTTCCATCAGTCTTTCAGTCAGAACCTTCCCGTAAACCTTCCCCGGTACACTAAGAAGGCTTATTCCCCTATAGCTACCATACTCATCCTTACTTCCCTTCCCCTTATACAAAGATACAATTATGGCTCTCCTCCAATCCTCTGGCACCTCTCCCTGCCTCCAGGCCAGTGTACATATAAGCAACATCCACTCCACCAGTACCTCCCCCCCACACTTTAACATTTCAGCAGTTTTCCCATCCACCCCTGGTGCCTTTCCCATCTTCAACTTTCCTATTGCTTTCCTAACCTCTTCCCTTCCTAATTCTCCCTGTACATCCTGTCATCTACCACCTGCCTCCATCCCCATGCATGTCACCACCGCCTCCCCTCCCGTCCCCCCATTCATCAACCGATCAAAATGCCTCTTCCACACTTCTTTCACTTCCTCACTTCTACTCACAGTAACTCCATCCTCTCTCTTCATTCTCACACTACCAGACTTTCCTTCTTCTCTTTCTCTTTTAACCTCCTTCCAGAATAGTTTCTTGTTCTCTTTAAACTTTTCACTCAGCTTCATACCAAACTCCTCATCCACTCTCCTTTTACTCTCACTCACCATCATTTTCACTTGTCTCTTACACACATTATATTCTCTTTTCCATCTCTCTCTCACTTCTTCCGGCATATTCCTCTGTAGTGTTCTCCGATATGCCTTCCTCTTATCCTCTACAGCATCTTTCACTTCTTCTGTCCACCAAGCACTCCCTTTCTTGCCCCTCTTCTGTGTCTTATATCCTACTACCTCTGCTGCTGTCCTCAAAACTATCATCTTAAACATTTCAAACACTGCATTCACTCCCACTCCCTCCCCTATCCCCATCCTTACATCTCCCAGCACCTCACCCACCCTCCTCTTATATTCCTCCCTATACTCTTCTACATCTAATTTCCAACTAGCCACCACCCTCTTATTCCTCACCCCTTCATCCCTCCTACTATACTCCCACTTAACCCTAACCTTCATCCTCACCAACACCGCAAAATGGTCGAAGCAATGGTCCGAACCATTCCTCTCACTACTTTTGCGTCATACACATCCTTCCTCAACCTTTCATCCACTGCCACATAATCAATCAAACTCTTTTGCTCTCCTCTCTCATCCCTTCTCTTCCATGTATACCTGTGGATCATCTTGTGCTGAAAGAAGGTGTTCGCCAAGAACAACCCTCTCTCAGCACAGACATCCACTAGATACTCACCATTCTCATTTGTTCCTTCTACACCCCATTTATCCACAATATTCCCCACTTCCTCACCTCCCACCTTTCCATTCATGTCTCCCATCATCACTATTCTCCTTCCATTATCAATTCCTCTCAGACATGCATTCAACTCTTCCCAAAACACTCTCATCTTCACTCTCCCCGTCTTACTCTTTTCATTTACTGGTGCATAAGCACACACCCAAGCATACTTTACCAAGCCAATCTTTCCCGTCATCCATACTATTCTTGATCCATTCCACCCATGTCCATCCACTCCCTTCCACACCCACGGAGACACCAACAGCACACACCCTTCCTTCCCTCTTCCTTTACTCTTTTCATTCATGCCCGTCCATACTACTCCTCCCTCCATTCCCTCCCACAGTCCACTCTCCCTTCCTTCCTGACACTCAACCACTCCACATCCTTTCACGTGTGTCTCCGTCACTCCCATCACATCCACTCTTCCTTTCTTAAAACATTCTACAATCTCTCGCCTCTTGGTCCCATCCGTCATTCCATTCACATTCACAGCTACCACTCTCATACAATCCCTCTTCCCCACTCCCTCTACAGGGCAACCCGGAGACCCTCCCCTGCCAGTAGCCATATCTGTCCACTCTCCCATTGGGGGGCCACTGATGGCTGGCAAGGCCAATGCAGTGCTCATTCCCGGAGGGACACGGGCCGTCGGCATTGTCAAAAGCTAAAAACAAGGTCATAAATTTAAAAGAAATTATCACAAAATATAAAAACATGCAGTCATAAAATTAAAATTTTAAAAACACTAAAATACAATACAAATACAATAAAAACCTTAAAACCTATATGTGGGGGAAGCTAGGTCTCACCCCCACACCGCCTTCCCCTTTGGCTCCACCTCCTGAATGGATAAAAACTAGATAAAAAAAAGGAGGTGTACCCCCGAGGTCACCGCTTGGAGGCGGGGTAAGGCTTACCTACCCTTCCTGGGGAGGGGTAGGTCACCGAGGTTCTTGCTTTTCCCAATACTGACAGCAGTTAAGCACAGTAGTAATCCTCGACCTCATTGATTACGATATTGCCACTGCGCAAAGCATTGTACTTACCAATAAATTATTACCGTGTATAATCGAGTCTGTTCACCCTGGTACTAACACAACCACCTGTTGTTACAATTGGTGACCCCGGAAAATTCAACTTGTGTACACAATACAATTTCAACTCCATGCTACTCTACGGCCATGCAAGATACTTCACTCTACGTCTACGTAAGCTACTCCACTCTACGTCTACATAAGTTACTCCTCATGCTACGAGCGATGCTACTCCACGTCCACACAAGCTACTCCACTCTACGTCCATGTAAGCTACTACACTCTACGTTCATGTGTTGTTACCTACTCCACTCCACGTCCACACAAGCTACTCCACACTACGTCCATGTAAGCTACTACACTCTACGTTCATGTGTTGTTACCTACTCCACTCTACGTCCACACAGGCTACGAACTTCTTCACTCCACGTCCACGTGTTGTAAGCTACTCCATTATACGCCCAAGTGTTGCAAGCTACTCCACTATATGACCACAACCTCGACCACGACTACCACCTACTACCTATGAGCTACACAGGCTACAACACCTCCACACACCAGCTACGACCTTCACAGCGGCCTATGACTGACTCCTTCAGCCACGACTCCCCAGTGTTTTCACCCCTCCAGATTTTAGTTAACGTAACTTACCCCCTAAAACCCTTTTCTATCATCCACGTGTCTCACACATTTCCGTACCACCAACCCCTACCATCCACCTGTGTCTCTACCGCGACCCCCTCCTCTATTAGGCGTACCCCATTTCTCACTGTACCTGCTCCATTTTCGTCCCTTTTGCTCTTACCCCATCATATTTTTTTTCCAGCTCCCTCCCGTATTACCTCCTTTCTCCACCCCACTAACTCCTTCCTTACCACGTGTTATTCCTCTCCTCCCGTCCCTTTGTGTCCTATATTATCCACAGTATTTTTGTCTCACCCCCACTACTCGTGTGCCCCCTATTGATGTTTTGCACTCTTCCCCCACGTGTTACCACCCTCCAACATTCACCTTTTGTCTCCCACTTCATCCTTAACCCCATCCGCCACCCCCGCACTCTACCCCTGTGTCCCACGTATCTACATCCCCATTCGCCTGCCCTGTTTTCCTTTGTCGTCCCTCTGTGTTTCTCACCCCTCCGTTTTCCCGTACCCCCTGCTCGTCAACTACCCCTACCCAGTGACAACCACTGGCAACTGCACCCCACCAGCACTGGCAGAACTCCCAACTACCATCAGAGGTTCGGTCACGCAGCAAGGAATTGCTGCCCCCAGTGCCAGTGGGGTTTATCCGTGAACCGCCCTACTGCCAGTCCAATACAGGGAAACGAGTAAAGCAGTGGCAAGACAACCCCCTCCACGCTACTGCCCGCGCCACAGCATCCACCACAGGGCCAACCAGCATCACACTGACGCACCAGCACCACACACCACCTTCGACCGAGCATAACACGGCCGCAAGCCTCGCCACCGCTCCACTGCCACCTGCCCATCAACAATCGAGCAAACCTCCCCACCCACCTCATCACACCGCTCGCACTCTCCTGTGGGTGAAAGACTTAGAGTCGGGGGACAACTTCCTCACGCAGGGTCCGAGGTGAGTGTCGTTCCTCCCCTGGATAAAGACAGACAGAGCCAGGCCTTCTACGGCATACGACCTGCTGGCGGCCAACAAGTCTCCCATCGCTACGTAAGGCACCAGGAGCACGGGCGTCACCCTACTCTAGCAAGAGTACGTGGTGTGGCCATTCGTCGTAGCTGACGAGCAGGCCCCCATCCTGGGTCTAGACTTCCTGACAGCACAAGACCTCCTGATCGATGCCAAGAGACAACAGCTAATCCACCAACCTTCAGGTGCCATTATTTCCACCATACACTGCCGACACTCTACACCTACCATTACACACATACTACACACCAATTCCCATGACAACATACTACACGAATCACCACACCTACTCTCCACTACCACTACACAGAACACACATGACCCAGGAATTCGCCTGGGAAGCCTTTAACACTATCAAGACTAAGCTGGCAGACACTACCCTACTAGCCTACACTACTCCTCATGCACCTACATCCATATACACGGACGCCTCCAACGACGCTATCGGTGCAGTCCTGCAGTAGGAAGTGGATGGAGCGCTTTAACCAATAGCGTTTTTCAGTAAACGTCTGGACCACAACAGAAGTACAGCACCTTCGACAGAGAGCTGGTTGCCATTCACGACGCTGACAAGCATTTCCGCCACTTCCTGGAAGGTAGGAGCTTCCACATCCATACCGACCACAAGCCTCTCACTACAGCAATGCAACAGCTGGGCACCAACTGGCCTCCTAGGGTGACACGCCACCTGGCATTTGTGTCAGAATTCACGACAGACATCCGACACGTAAAGGGCGAGGACGACGCCATAGCTGATGCCTTATCGAGAGCACCACCAGTGCAACCAAACATCGCCACTATTCAACAGATGCCACTCCTCAGCATCGCAGCGATTGCAGCAGCCCAACAGTCCGACACACACCTCCACGACTTCCTCACAGGTGACACAGGACTCCGGCTGGAAAATTTAACCGCCCCAGACTCCATGATCAAAATGTGGTGTGACCTTTCGTGCAGCTCCCCATGCCCCTGCATTCCTACCCAGGTGTCACAGGAACTCTCCTTCTTGTCAGCTGCCGTGCAGTATGGCCAGGTATGAGGAAGCATGTGTTCTCCGTGCCTACCAGCAGATTCCACACGGTACACGTGAACATTGATGGCCCCCTACCTCTGTTGCGTGGTGAACGCTATCTCCTAACCTGCGTGGACAGGACGACAACTGGGTTTCCAACTTCGGTCTTCCAGTCGTAATTGTCACAGACCAAGCCCAGTTCGAGTCGAGGGTGTGGCAGGACATGCTGGCACTACTGGGCACCCGACGGCAGAGGACCACAGCGTACCACCCGTGCAGTAACGGGATGGTGAAATGGCTGCACAGAAGACTACTGACGCCTTCAGGGGGCTGCAGCCGGACCAATGGATCCGTGCCACTGTCAAGGAGGACTTACACCACTCCCCAGCGAAGCTAGTATTCAGCAAGAACCACCGCTTACCAGGTCAAATTACTTCACCGGACCTCGACACATCCAACCTTTCATTCCTCCCGGCACTGAAGGTGGCCATCATTAACACCAGCCCTACACCTACTCGTCACAACGACGCCAGGACTACCTACACACCCATTGGTCTACACTCCACCCCTCAACTCTTCCTCTGCACGGATACACAACGGACACCGGTACAGGAGCCCTACACTGGACCACATCCCGTTATCTCCAGGACGGACGTGACAGTTACTCTCCAGGTAGCGGAAAAACCATACGTCATGTCCTGGGAGCGGGTCAAACCTGCACACACCACCAAACACACCAACACCACACCACCAAACACACACTCACCCACATACGCATCCGTGCACCCCTCATCCAACACCTTCACCCCTCTACCCTACCCTCCCACTACATCATCTCATCACCGCCCACCACTCGTACCCACCATACAACCTCACCACGCTGCGATGCCACAACCACACACACACCCTTCACCACTCCTACCCACGCCACCACCACAACCATTTCCTTCCCACCCACCACATCCACACCTACACACACACCCAACGCTGCTCCTACCCTCGCCATCAACCTCATCCTTCAAAAACACACATTTGCCTACCTCACTGCCATCCCACCCTCAACCTGCACCCTCACCCTCCTTTCCACCCCAGCCTTGCCCACCTTCTCCTACCCAACCCCATTCAACCCCACCCATCCTCACCTTCACGGTCACCTTCACCTACTCATATTTAACCACGAACCCCATCACACCCTACCCCATCCTCTGTACTCCCACTCCTACCCCGCTCTCCATCTCCGACCCAATCCGCACAGGTTCCTATCCAACCTCCCTCACCCACCCGCTCACCTTCTCCAACCCACCCCCTGCCTGATCCCATTCCTATACCTCCCAATGCTATTCCTGATGCTCCCCCGACTCCAGTAATTCCTTTAGTATTCCCTCAGGACCCTCCGCCTGACACACAGCTCAAGCCGGCCACGCCTCCATGACCCGTTACTCCAGTACTACACACTCAACTGCAGTAACGTCCTCTCACACTGCCCTCCCTGCGGGAGCAGTTAGAGCAACACGAGCTGGCCCTGGTCCCTGAGGGATGCATGTTCTGTTTGGGGAAACCGGTCAAGCGACCCGCCTAATACCTCGCACACCTCTACCATACAGACCCACTCCCACTCCATATGCATCCAGATACACGCATCCCCTATTATAAACACACACACTTGCCTTTCCCCCCTGCACACTCCACACCATACCCGTACACTTCTATACTACACTGAATATATTCCTTTATTTATTTATCATTATTATTGTATGTATGTTTATGTAACCATCTTTGTTAATTGTATTGATATGTATTTCATACCGCCCTTCTTTCCTAAAACATTGTGGGGGAGGGGGGTACTGTAGCGACATCAAGCACCTTTATGTAGCTTCCATCTCACCTGTCCTCGGGGTGCATCTTCTGCCTCGCCTGTTCTACCTGAGCCAACCCTGGCTGGCCTGAGCGGCCGCAACGTCGTTGTTCATTCACTCGGCCACTAGCTCTACACCTGGAAACACCTCCCTCTCCTGACCTGCTGTGCCTCCTGTCGCTACCTGCCTACACAAGCTCTCCACGTGTCGCCTGCAGCACCTACTCTCTCACACTAATTGTTAATTGTATTGATATGTATTTCATACCGCCCTTCTTTCCTAAAACATTGTGGGGGAGGGGGGTACTGTAGCGACATCAAGCACCTTTATGTAGCTTCCATCTCACCTGTCCTCGGGGCGCATCTTCTGCCTCGCCTGTTCTACCTGAGCCAACCCTGGCTGGCCTGAGCGGCCGCAACGTCGTTGTTCATTCACTCGGCCACTAGCTCTACACCTGGAAACACCTCCCTCTCCTGACCTGCTGTGCCTCCTGTCGCTACTTGCCTACACCAAGCTCTCCACGTGTCGCCTGCAGCACCTACTCTCTCACACTACACGACCACGGCAGGCGGGAACTCACAGCTACAAGGTGCTTGCTACTACACAACCTATGTACTTACCAATAAATTATTACCGTGTATAATCGAGTCTGTTCACCCTGGTAGTAACACAACCACTTGTTGTTACAATATCGTGGATAAATGTATAAAAGAACCTAAATTGTTTCATAGGTTTATAAATGGAAAAATAAAACAGAAGGTCGGAATCAACAAGATAAACATGGAGATGAAGTATGTGAAGACGATTAAAATATTTGTGAAGTTATGAAGAAGAAATTCCAATAGGTATTTACAAGAGAGAGTGAGTTTGATAGGAATAGAGAAGACAGAGGGAAGGTTATGCTGGGGGACATAAAGATGGAGAGGGAAAATCTACTGGATAGAATAAATAGACTGGATGGGTTTGGTGTTGGGACCGATTATGTTTTTATGATATGGTGTAGGGTGTCGAAAGCTATACAAGTCTGTTTGCAGATGACGCTAAGATAATGAAAAGGATAGAGGATGCAAGGAGTTGTGAGGAATTACAGGAGGATTTGAACAAGATTCACAAGTGGAGCCAGGATTGGGAAATGAAATTTAATGCTAAGAAATGCAAGGTATTGGAAATGAGAAAAGTAATAGGAGGCCATCAGGAAATTACAGCATGTGTGGGGAGGCAATACAAAACGCCCTCGAGGAAAAGGATTTGGGGGTGACTATTCACAACTCACTCTCACCAGAGAAACACATTAACAGGGGAAATTTTATGTTGGTAAACCTGGAGTAACTGAATCCTCCAAACTATTCCAAGCAACAGAACACCATTATTTTTGTTCATCTGGTCCTATTTCCTGGTATACTTTGGAGAAATCAAGGCACTCCAATATAACAAAAGTGAATTCCCCCTTAACAGGATAATATGCACGTGCGTGGTGATGGTAAAAAAGTTGATAGAGTCAGTCATTCGACCTCAGTTGGAATATGCAGCAGTAGTGTGGGTCCCACATAAAAAGAAGCACATCAAGAAGTTAGAGAGGATACAGAGAGCAGCAACAAAAATGACACAGAGCTTGACAGACTTGCCATACGAGGAGAGACTTGAACGATTGGGGTTGTCCACACTGAAGGAAAGGAGGAGGAGAGGAGACTTAATAATGTTATATGAGTATATGAAAGGAATAGAGTGGACAGATAGAGAAAACTTTTTGGTTACGGACAAGGGAGAGCGTAGAGGAAAGAAGCTGAAAAAGAGTAGATGCTGGAGAGATGTAAAGAAATACAGTTTTCTGTATAGGTGTGTGGATGAGTGGAATAGATTGGATACGGAAATAGTATAATCAGTGAGCATTCAGTAATTTAAAGGGAAGCTTGATTAGTATAGACACGGATACAGGACAGTCCGAGCCTAGCTCATATCTTGGAGAACACAACTAGGTGAGTACACACACACACACACACAGATTGGAGCCATAATGAGTATCCATGCAGGACTGCTTGAATAGCCTGATGAATAATTAGACGAGTGCCAACAAGTATGAGATAGGATAAGGTTTGTTGTAATTGGTTCACTGGTGTCACAGATTATTAAAAACTACAACAAAACCTGGATACTTATTATGGCCTGTAACTATTACAGAATAAACGTTGTAATTTGTTTACTGGTATGTCAGATGTATTAAGACTTCAACTATACCTGGGTACAGGTTACAGGTTAAGTGTTGTAACTGGCTCACTGATATACAGAGGTTTCAATACATCAACAAGACCTAAAAAAGTTTGTTATGGCTTGTGACTCTGACACTATAAATCTTGTAAATGGTTAACTGTTAAGTCAGAAGATTAAAAAACTTAACAAGACAAGGATACTTATTATGGTTTGTAACTGTTACAGGATAAATGTTGTAATTGGTTCACTGGTTTGCCAAAAGATATATAACTTCACAAGCCCTGGATACATAATTATTATGGCTTGTCATTGAAGAGAGAGAGAGAGAGAGAGAGAGAGAGAGAGAGAGAGAGAGAGAGAGAGAGAGAGAGAGAGAGAGAGAGAGAGAGAGAGAGAGAGAGAGAGTCTTCTTATGAGAAAAAATTGGGTTGATCACTTGGAGTAAAATGAGGTGATAATAGAGAGACAATTTTGGTTTGGAATTAGTAAGTAACAAACGTACTGAGTTCCTATACGAGAATATCAGAAAAAAAAACAAGGAAGAGAGAAGGGTGGGTGGATAGTATTTACCTTGACTTTGAAAATGCTCCTAACAGAGTTCCGCACCCAAGACTTATATGGAAATTACAACATAAAGGAGGAGTGAAAGGAAAACTACTATAATGGATGGATGTTTTTTTAGTAGGAAGAAAAATGAGAACAGTACTAAGAGGGAACTATTCTCCATGGCTGAAGGTCATAGTATCATCTAGTTCCTCAAGGCTCAGTATTGGCACCAATAATGTTCTTAAATTATATAAATGATATAGAAGTAAATGTTACAGATGACATTTATATGAATATATTTGCTGATGATGCCAAGGTACAAAGAACAATTAAGAATGAAGACTGCTGTAAACAGTTTCAAGAAGACTTGGACAAAATAGTTAACTGGAGTAATAAATAGCAGATAGAGTTTAATGCAGATAAGTGTCATGTTATTAAGTTTGGAAGTAAGGAGTAAAAAACAAATTGACAATAGAAGCTTGGAATATGCTGCAGAAGTACGGAACCCACATTTAAAGAAACATATCACCCAATTAGAGCAGCAACAAGATGGTTACCAAGTCTAAGAGAACTAAGTTATGAAGAAATAACAGAAAAACTAAAATTACCTAAACTGGAAGAAAACGAAAGAGAAGAGATATAATTATGGATTACAAATGTATCACAGAAAAGGAAAAGATAGATATAGAAAACTTGTGTCAACAAGGAATACCTACAAGGAGAGGACACAGTAAGAACTTAATGAAAAGAAGAGGAGATAAAGATGTACAGAAAAATAGTTTTCCAAATAGAGTAATAGATCAAAGGAACATATTTCCAGAAGAAGTGGTGTGTGTCAAAAACTTACATAACTTTAACGAAAAATATGATAATTGGGTTTTAAAATACAGTACATTACAAGCTTGACTCAATCCTGTAAGGATACAAATAGGTAAGAACACACACACACACATACAGAGAGAGAGAGAGAGAGAGTGTGTGTGTGTGTGTGTGTGTGTATGTGTGTGAGAGAAATTGACTTCTTCATATATAAGGATTAATTAAGTACTTCATTATTATTATTGCTATTATTATTATTATTTTACAGTACAGATTCAAGGTTTATATTATTATTATTATTATTATTATTATTATTATTTTCTTCCTCCATGTTTACTATCCTCTCTCTCTCTCCTCAGACACCATAGCGAGTGGACGTGTTTTTTTGCTACTCTCTACCCTACCTCATACAGCCTACCTTCCGGCTGCCAGAACGTAACCAGCTGACAATGGATACTTCTTTCTGAAAACTATGTTGGCTTCGCAAGACCAAGCTTACTTCGGTGTCATGGCGGTATTCGTGAAAGAAATTAATGAACAGTATAATCAGCTACAATCTACAGTACATGACTTGAGAACTAGCCTGGAATTTTCTCAATGTGAAATTGACACCCTGAAACAACAAGTGAAACAGCTGAAGCTGGAGGACGAGGGCAACAAACAACTGATCAAGACACTATCTGAAGACCTGCAGGTGAGTTCCAATTCTATTGCTGCACTTATTAAAGATTGCTGTGGCTACCTGGATGATTACAACAAACCTAATAATCTACAATTTGTGGGAACTGAGGAGGAACCTAACGAGACCTGGGAACAATCAGCCAATAAAGTAAACCGCATATTGGAAGAAAAGCTACAACTATCAAACATCCAGCAAGAGTGTGTTTATTGTGTAGGACAACATTACCACCATCAGAACGGTAAGTACCCCATCATTGACACCTTCAACAGAGTTTGAGATAGAGAGGCAGTCATCCGAAATATTTCTAAGCTAAAGGGAACACAGATTTACATTAATGAAGACTTGTGCTCTGCATCGCAGGATATAAAGAAGGCACAACTTCCTCGTTTAAGGCAAGCCAAGAGTGAAGGTAAAATTGCATATTTTCGCCATACGAAATTAATTATACAAGAAAGACACACCAACAAAGCTACTGCCGAACCTGAACCAACAACAACAACCAGATATGCCAGAGAAACAATTTCTGACGTCACCGGGGATGGCACTGCTGCCCCTGCCTTGGCCGCCACTAGTGCTTCAGTTGGTAGCCAGAACCTGACCAGTACGAGCCGTGAGGGACCGTCGCCTGCCATGGCTGGAATATCAAACCAATATGGCATATCAATATCAAACCAAGTCAGCTGCTAGGACTACATGGCAAAGGAATAAGTAAGCTTCTCTCTGGTTGAAAAAGGTACACACATCGCTAAGGTTGAATCAATATGATGTTTTGCCACGGGTTATTTCACAGCTTCCGCTAATTCTTTGCATTATAATGGATTACCAAAAGTGAATGATTAAGGCACTTGTCCCCGAGAAAAAGTTATTTTGATGAAATATAACACTGGGATAAGAACAATTACAGTGCGACGTATATACCACGTCAGTCCACAGGCTTGACCCACCCTACTCTCTCTCTCTCTCACTGGTCTCGAAACCTTGATCGAAAATACACCACAGGCACATGCTTTGCCATATATATATATATATATATATATATATATATATATATATATATATATATATATATATATATATATATATATATATATATATATATATATATATATATATATATATATATATATATATATGTGTGTGTGTGAATGATTCATATTGACAAGTATGTTGTGCGGGTGGGAGGTAAACACAGGATAGAGCTTTGAGTTATTTTATAACTCTTACGTTTCGGACTACACAGAGTCCATCTTCAGAGAGAAATGACATAGAGAAGAGGGTACCCCGAGATATATATACCTGTAGTGGCCTACATTGCACCTGCCACTTCTTAATCTCACCTGACCTGACCTCACCTCACCCCCTCCTTTCTTTTATACTCCAGGGCTATACTGGCTGAGTATCTACACCACTTCATTAATCCTTCTCGATGATTATGAACATTTTTTGTACAAATGTATGCTGCTTCCAATGCTTTCCTCATTTTCTTATCCAAACCACTATGAATGATTGATGAATCCTCTCATCTGGGTAAATTATTACATTCTTCAATATACAGTACCAATGAATTAGCTGTGTTGTGCTTCCTTACGTCAGCTTTATGTTCATATAATCTTTTCTTTATACCTCTTCCTGTTTCTCCTATATACATCTTGTCACACCCATTACATGGTATACTATATATCACGCTGTTATTATTGACACGCTTGTTCTTGTTTGCCTGGGTTAGTTCGCCGATTCTCTTTCCAGATGATGTTGCAATTGTTAAGCCAACCTTGTTCATATGTCTATCTAATATCGAGCCAATATTAGAATTAGGTACACTTACAAATCTTTTCTCATTTTTCTCTCTGTTATTAGTTTCATCTTTCTTTCGTTTGATGATTTTAAGTGCTTTGTTTTTTAGTTTAATTAGCAAACCTACAGGGTATTTCAATTTCTTAAATGCCTCTATTATATACTTAATTTCATCGTCCAAGCTGTCATTACCACATATCCAGTAAGCTCTTAGAAAAAATCCTATCACCACTCCAGACTTAATCCTAGCATTGTGAGCAGATAGATAGTGAATAAAGTCATCTTTGTTAGTGGGTTTCCGGTACACCGAGAATTTTACGCCTTGTTCCGTTTTTCTTATTATAGTGTCTAGAAACGGTAGCATGTTCTCTTTTTCTTCCTCAACAGTAAACTGGATATCCCTCTGTACATTATTTAACATCCTCAATTTATTGTCTATATTGGTATTATTCGGTACTACTACAAGGACATCATCGACATATCTATACCATACACTGTTCCTACTTATTATTCTAGTATATTTATCAGCTTCTAGTGTCTCCATATATAAACTAGATAAGACAGCACTTAGTGGGCTCCCATGGCTAGACCCCTGTGTTGCACATATTCTGTATTATTAAATATGAACACGCCGAATCGTACACACAATGAGACCATCTTGATGAAATCTGTCCTGGGTAGTGGTAGGTCCTCCTCCCTGATGTGGTCCAGTGCCTTCCTCACTGCTTCTATGGCTCCCTCGACTGGTACATTGGTGAATAGTGATTTTACGTCGAAGCTGGCGAGTTTCTTGTTTATGAAATCGATTTCATTGAGTCGTGATATCAAATCCAATGAATTTTTTCAAGTGTGCACCACTGATGGATCCTAGAGCACGGGACAGTGGCATCGCAAGCTGTTTGGTCACCTTATGTGGCGCACTACCTATGCCAGATGTTATTGGTCTCATTGGAATATTCGGTTTATGTACTTTTGGAAGTCCTCTCATCCTCGGTGGTTGTGGATTTTCTTCTAGTAATCTGATGAGTCGCTTGCCTTTCTCCGATCTTCTCATTATTTTTCTGGCTTCCTTATTGAATTTTTCTGATTCACTCTCAGCATATCCTATATATTTCTTCTTATACGTGGATTTATCATTAAGGAGGTTCATCATCTTGTCTATGTAATCACATTTATTTAGTATTATCACTCCTCCACCTTTATCTGCACTGGTTATCATTATGTCCGGGTCACTTTTTAGGGACTTTAGGGCCTCGTTGTATCTCCTCGGTAGTGCACTTGGTTGCTCATCAGATAGGGCTTTGTAACACGCTAAAACACCTTGAATGAACCCTTTTTCTACATCATTGTCTGACCACTTATAATTCTTAGACACATATTCGGCATAGTGACTTAGTGTTAAACTTATCCAGCAGAATCCTAACCAAATATGAAAAGGAAGCTCTTTCTCTTGGTCTTAAGTTCGACACAGGGGAAGATAGAAAAAGCTATGCCGAATATATATATATATATATATATATATATATATATATATATATATATATATATATATATATATATATATATATATATATATATATATATATATATATATATATATATATATATATATATATATATATATATATGTTGCGGTTATTTTGCGAAATCGGTGATTTTGCAAAATTCCCGGTCATTTTGCAAATATACCAAAATCGTGGTATGTTTGCAAAATCACCTTAATCGTGTGGTTACTTTGCAAAAAAACACACAAAAAGGTTATTTTGCAAAAATGTCAGGTTACTTTGCAAAAAAACATGATAACCGGGTGTTTTGCAAAATCCCCCATAATTTAGTATGTCACTTTGCAAAATAACAAAATATATAACCACAGCAACTGGCAGTTAGTTCTCAGTCGGGCATTAGTGAAGGTTCTTTCATTCGCTGGTTCACGCTTCTGCTTACAAGGAGTGAACTGATTTCTTTTGTAAGACTGTTTCAGTATCTCGTGTCTCGTATTGAGGTATTGAGGTATTGAGGTTTCTGCGGCTGCCCCAGTTAAGCAGTGTTCCTCTCTCCTTCTCGTCGCTAGGAGTGGTGTTCCTGTGGTCTGGAACTCTACTTATTATGTTCTGAAGATCTGTTTGATGCCATTAAAGCTGCCCATCTTGCAAACGGACATGGAGGGAGGAATATTCTTTCCAAAGCACTGAGTGAAAAATTTGCAAACATAACTATAGATCAAATAAAAGTCTTCCTGCAGTTCTGTGAAGAATGTCAACTGAAAAAGTCCAGTGTCCGGAAGTCTGTGGTTGTCAAGCCAATTCTCTCGAACAGCATGAATTCAAGGTGCCAGGTATGGAAAATGAAGCTCTCTTTATGAAGTAGGATATTCTCTCTTTCTCTTTGTGCCCTGAATGAACTTTATCTAGTCTGTTCAGTAAACCAACAAATATTAGTGGATATTATATATTACAGGTTGACTTGATTGACATGCAGAGTCAGCAAGACGGGGAGTATCGGTTCATTTTGAACTACCAAGATCACCTAACTAAGTTTGTGTGCCTCCGACCTCTGAAGACGAAAACTGCTGAGGAGGTCGCCTACCACCTGGTAGACATATTCTGCGACAAAGGTGCTCCTCATATCCTACAATCTGACAATGGTCGAGAGTTTTGCAATAAGGTATGTTCAGCTGTGATGGGTTGTGGGGCTGGGGAAACTAAGAAGAAAAAATTTAGTATCGTTATTACCTCCGCCTTTGTTAAAGAGTGTCAGATTAGCTCAAAACCCATCAAATACATTAACATTCTATTTTAAGAACTTTCACTTTACTTAATGCTGCTCGTATTTTTTCAACAGTTGATTACGGAAGTCCTCGTCCTGTGGCCCGGGTGCAAGTTAGTCCATGGCAAACCACGTCATTCTCAATCTCAAGGTTCTGTAGAAAGGGCTAACAAAGACGTTGAAGCAATACTTGCCTGCTGGCAAAAAGATTATAACACAACAAAATGGTCTGAGGGACTGCGCTTCGTGCAATGGCAGAAGAACACACGGTTTCACAGAGGAATTGGGAGAACACCCTATGAAGCAATGTTTGGCCAGAAATCTCATCTTGGCGTTACTGCAACGAATTTACCGGAGGACGTAGTGGATGGATTAGAGACGGAGGAGCAGCTCGCTGAAGCATTAGCAGCTGATAACATTCAGGACAGCACAACTTCCATGTGCAAGGACTGTGGAGGTCCTTGCTCTATGGATGATGATATCTGCCATCTCTGTGAACGAAAGCTGGGGATTCAAGCTGAACGAGAAGGAGCTAGAAGAAAGCAACACAGTCAAGCAGAGAAAATGCAGCTGGTGTCAACTATGCGTTTCAAGAAAGCGGAGGTCGGTGACAGTGTAATGGTTCCGATCCCTCTTGTTGATCGTGGGCGCGCAGAATTCCCTAATGCGAAGGCTGTTGTACTTCAAGTGGATGACAGTGGGACATGCAAACTTGGAACGAGGCACGGGATTTTGAAACAACTTTACTCGAGAAATCAGTTCACTCCTTGTGAGCAGCAGTTCCTGTCAATTGATGATGTGCCCCAGGAAAAAGAGATAAGCTTACGTGAAGTAGCAAATGCAGATTCTGTGGGCCATGGACAAGGATTTATAAAGTGTACCTGCTCTATGTCTTGTAATAACAACAGATGTAAGTGTTTTAAAAATCAGAATGTCTGCAACAGCCGATGCAAATGTGGTTCTTCATGTAAAAACAAGTAAACTTTAATAATTCTAAATTGCTTCTTTATCTTTGTATTAAAATTTGTTTATTCTTCTATAGTAATGTCAACTATTTTGGTAAAGTACTTGAATACTTGATATAAAACAATATTTATTTATTGAAATAAAATAAAAATGGTCAACGTCTACACTTTATCATCCAAAATGAAAGAACCTTTACTGATGCCCGACAGAGAACTGCCTCACCAGTTACAACACACACACACACACACACACACACTAAACTACATACTTCACTAATGCCCGACTGAGAACTAACTGTCTCACCAGTTACACCAGCCAGTTGCTGTGGTTATATATTTTGTTATTTTGCAAAATGACATACTAAATTATGGGGGATTTTGCAAAACACCCGGTTATCATGTTTTTTTGCAAAGTAACCTGACATTTTTGCAAAATAACCTTTTTGTGTGTTTTTTTGCAAAGTAACCACACGATTAAGGTGATTTTGCAAACATACCACGATTTTGGTATATTTGCAAAATGACCGGGAATTTTGCAAAATCACCGATTTCGCAAAATAACCGCAACATATATATATATGCGTAAATCCACAAGGAAGGAAAAATAAACACAGAGTCCCAAGCGCTTTCGTGTATTCACATCTTCAGGGGAAATACAGAGTGTAGAAGAATGGTTGCTGAGAGGCACCTTATATGAAAGCTGACAAGTCGAATGCAGTAGTTATCATGAAAAAAGATGATTACATACTCAAAATGGAAGATTTATTAAGTGATGATGTAACGAAGTGTGAGATAGCTCTGAGGGGTGAGAGGATGGAGGAAGTGAAGGAGTTTAAGTACCTGGGTACAGTTATGTGTAAACATGGAAGTATGGAAGGAGAAATTAGGGAGAGAGCAGTGAAGGGTAGACAGGTCATAGGATCACTGGGGAGGATTATGAAGGGTAGAAGTGTGAGTATGGAAGTGAAAATGGGACTACGAAATAGTATAATCCTGCCAACACTGACATATGCGTCGGAGACATGGACATGGAATAGGGCGCATCAGTCTAGAATAGGTGCTGTGGAAATGAGTTACTTGAGAGGAGCATGTGGACTTACTAGATGGGATGGAGAAAGTAATGAGAATGTATATGAGAGATGTGGTATGAGTGAGAAGGCAATTGGTATTGAGTGTGGAGTGGTTGAGAGAGTGAAACGTAATACATTGAGATGGTATGGACATGTGGAGAGAATGCAAGGCGAGGAATTTGTAAAGAAGGTGTATGGAAGTGAAGTTGTAGGACCTGGTGTGAGAGGCAGACCACCGGTTAGATGGCAGAACAGAGTGGAAGAGTATGTAAAGGAGAGAAACATGAGGGGCAGAGTAGGGCTTGAACAAGTAAGGAGGGAGTGTTGGAACAGGGAGAACTGGAGACACTTCTGCCGTGGCCACCCCCTTGAGGGGAGTTCCCGGAGGGAACGAGGCGTCGGAGCTATAGATAGATAGATAGATAGATGATGTAACGTACTCGAAGCTTAGAAAGAATCACATTGAAACGGTGAATTCTCAGTTCAATAAGAAAATGAAAACAGTGTTAAAGGGTAATGAATGATCAACTTATAAAACAGTTCTCCTCTCGTTCTCCTTCCCTGCCCTACATGTATGGACTCATTAAAACTCACAAGCCCAATAATCCAGCCAGACCTATTATTAGTTCTGTGGGATCCATCACCTATAAATTATCAAAGTGGTTAACTTCCTTGCTAAGCCCTTTAGTTGGCACAATTTCGGACTCCAACATAAAAAATAATGTTGACTTAGTAGAAAAACTTAACAGTTTACAGGTAACTGGTGCATTTAAGCTTGTGAGTTTTGATGTTAAATCTCTATTTACCAAAGTTCCTGTTGACGACCTTTTGGATTATCTTGATGAAATACTTGATAATATCCCTCTCCCTATCACCAAAAATGCTATACTAAAATTGATTAAGCTATGCATTAAAGACTGCAAATTTGTTTTTCAAGATGAATATTTTGAGCAAAAATTTGGTATGGCAATGGGCAATCCACTCTCCCCAGTTTTGAGCAATTTGTACATGGAGTTTTTTTTAGAAGAAACTGCTTAATAACATTTTACCCAGTAATGCGGTATGGTACATGTACGTAGATGATGTACTTTGCCTCTGGCCGTGTACTGAAAATCTAGATAACTTTCTGCCATTGCTTAACAACTTAGCCCCTTCCATTAATTTTACCACTGAAATTGAGGAGGATGGAAAATTGCCATTTTTGGATTGCCTGATTCACAGGGTAGGCAACACTTTTAAGTTTAGCATATACAGGAAACCAACCAATGTTTTGTCATATATTCATTTTTACTCTGCACACCACGATAAAGTCAAACTGTCTGTTTTCTCTTCCATGTACTTACGTACTCTACGTGTATGTAGTCCTGAATTCATGGATGAGGAATTTGGATTTATCTCTGACATTGGAACAAAATTAAAATACCCCAAACCATTTTTGGATAAAGCCTTAAAATTGGCAAGAACATCATTTTATAGGGTTGAACCTCCCCTACCCCGTGACAATAAAAACTTACTGATATTACCCTACAGTGATAAATTTGCCCAAATCCCTCATCTTCTAAAAACATGGAATGTTAATGTTGCCTTCTGCAATGATAACACAGTCAAAAAAATGTTGATCAAAAATTCACCCAAATCCTCATGTGGGTGTATCTACACAGTACCTTGTAAAGAATGCAATATGTTCTTTATAGGACAAACTGGAAAAGACCTTTCAACCAGGGTCTAACAGCATAAATATAGTGTTAGGACCGGAGAAGAATCTAATGCTTTATTTATTCATATGAGAGACAATAATCATTGTATTGACTGGGATAATGCCTCATCAATCATGTCTTGTAACTCATCCGTAAATAGAAACATCATAGAGTCAAGTTTGATTAAACACACAGAAAATATTAATATGAACTTAAACAATGGTATGTACAAGTTGGATAGTTTCATCATAGACAAGATTGTTAATAAGATAATTCCAACTGCTATTCCTTAATGATAATCTCAGGTTTAGAGGTCATGTCAGGCATGGTAGTTAATCCTTGTATGCACCATATGGGTGTGTATTGCTTTGAACTCGTAGTGGCAACACCTTCAGGTTGCCAGTTAGTTATTAATTGTATCGGTATATAAGGTGCCTCTCAGCAACCATTCTTCTACACGCTGTATTTCCCCTGAAGATGTGAATACACGAAAGCGCTAGGGATTCCGTGTTTATTTTTCCTTCCTTGTGGATTTACGCATATTCCTGGATCACGTGTCACCAAGTGATTTATTTGCATATATATATATATATATATATATATATATATATATATATATATATATATATATATATATATATATATATATATATATATATATATATATATATATATATATATATATATATATATATATATATATATATATATATATCCACCCCCAAACAGGGTCGGGTATTGGTGTGGAAACCAGACTGTTGGGCACGCCAGCACAGGCATAAGGCCCAAGCAGTGATATTTTCCCTTGCAAACAAACAACAAAACAATCCACAGTCGGTTGATTCTACAACCAGCCATGGTCCAGTCAACACCTACTACAGACCCCACCACTTCCCCTGCTTACCGTCTTGTTGGCAGGGTGAAGGGTTTTAACCATTCGAAGGAATATGGCTTTGTTACCTGCTACGAGCGAGATTACCTCGTCCACATGAAGGACGTCTTTCTCTTGCTAAGAAAAACCCACTTTTTATAGACAAAAATGTATTTAATATGGACGTTTCTGAGGCAACTACCTCCCTCTTCAGCAGTACAGAGTTGAATGAAACATGAAAGGAAAATAAGTAGCTGACAAGGGGAGGGAGGGACAAGGTGTGTTCTGATGACAGACAGACCACACCTTACCTCACCCAACCGACCTGACCTGGCCATTCTTCAGGGACCCGACCCCACATCTGGGAGGGATTTGACCACTAGTGCTCTCATTAATGGATCTAGTTCGAACATACCTTCATTTAAGTTAAAGTTCTTATAGTGTTGTATACATACTGATTCTAATATTCTACGTTTCTTGAAATTGTTGCACTTAATTATCATTTTACCAGAATTCCAATCAATACAGTGGTTGTTGTCATATGCATGGACAAAGTTAGCATTATTTGTGTTACAATTCGTCATATCTCGTTTATGTTCTTTCATTCTAACATCTAAAGATCTCCCAGTTTCACCTATATCTTTCTCTCTGCTGCTACCACCTCACCACCATCACTGGGGGACGTAGAGGAAGTGAGGAAGGGTGTGGAGGCTACCAACGTAGCCGGACCTGATGGTGGGCAGGTCCTAGGCTCACTCCATGCCCGTGGGAGGAAGACGGCTGACGCCCAGCAACGGCAGCAGCAGGCAGACATCTTCACCGTCTGACCAAGACTGCTGTTACCTTAGCTGCAGAAGGGCTGGGTCGTCTTTCCGACCTCCTCCAAGACATATTCAGAAGAAATGGCTTGCCACCAATAGCCATTTCTCCTGATCTACAACCTCCACCACCACCACCAAGAAACGATGCAGCAAGATGGAGGAGGAGCAGAGCTGACACACCAATAACCACACCTCCGGCCCACCCCAGTCGCCGATTGATGTTGCCTCGTCCACTCAACCGGGGGAATGTTGGAAAGGCATCACCACTACCACCACCACCTGAGACTGCCCAACAAGACCCCGAGATGGAGGAGGACACAGACACCAGTTCCTACTCCACCTCCACCTCAACCACCACCACCAAAGATGACCCTACCGGCGACAACATGGACATGGAGGATGGCAGATGGCAGGGAAGAGGAAGAGGGGGAGAAGGACAGACAGTCCACCAACACCACCACCACCACCTACTGTCACCATAGAGCTACTGTCACTTACTGTCCCCTTGACCTCTTCTTCCAGTACACCTCACGTTACCGGGACCCCGACGTCTTCAAAGTTTGGGAGGTGTGGACGAACAGAGCAACACCGTCTGCTCGTCCACTCTCCAAAACATCAACACAACACTCCGTAGTAAGGTATTGCCTGCATTAGTGATGTGGGCAATACTTTAACGGTTTTGGCACCCCTTCGGCCCCAGACACTAGCTTTTGTCCCTCTATTCTTTCTATTTCCTTCCTGTTTGCTGTCTCACCTCTCTATCACCGTTTTCTGGTGCCATATGACCTCGCTGTTGCGGCGCCTAATATCAATCAATCAATCAATCAACACAACAAATCTCCTGCCGATTTCCAACACGCAGAGGAGGAGGAGGAGACACTAACACACACACACCTTGACACACACACACACACCTTGACACACTCACACACACACCTTGACACACACACACACACACCTTGACACACTCACACACACACCTTGACACACACACACACACACACACACACCTTGACACACTCACACACACACCTTGACACACACACCCTGACACACCCGTACACTTTTCCACATACATACAAGCAATCACTCTATAAATATATCGCCTTAATGACCATTAACAAGTCGATAGGCATAAAGCATAATTAACAACAACAACACAGTGGGCAGGTCTCCCTCAGTGTACTTTCCTGCCACATACCAGCTTTGTGTGTGGTAGTCTTATCTACCGGATACTCCTTATCTGTGTGCCTGCTACCTCCGTCATTATCATCACTACTCACGTGACTATTGTTCAGTAACCCTTGCCTCTCTCCTCTATGTAACCAGTGTAGCCTAGATTATGTGTTATTGTTAATAGGTTATGTGTTATTTAGGTTAATTTCTATACGTTGTAAGGAATTGGGTTGTAACTTTGTCTTAATGCTTGTAAACTGTATATACATATTAAATCCCTCCTCTCTTCATGCCCTATTATCCTCTGTGAACCACATTGGTTATCCGTTCTAACTCTAATTTTATTTTAATGTTGTGCCTAGTCTCGGGCATGAACTGGAAGATCAACTGAGCGTAACATTAAATGGCGACCCTGCCAGGATGCTACGGTTTTAAACTACCTAATAAGTTGTAAGCAAACCTCCCTTCACCACTGTGTTTCAAATGATATAGGTGTATGTTGTGCAGTGTACAAACCTGGTAGATGATAAAGCACACTCAAAGTGTCCTTTACTTGTTTAAGTGTTAAGTGTTATGGCTACACTCAAGGGAGCTTTCTGTCATTACTAGTGTTAATATTGGTACGTTTAGTCATTATTTCTCTGGGAGGAATGGGTATTCATAGGTGTTGATCATTAACATGTAGAGTATTACGGTATATTCTCTACCTCATGCACTGTACAAGAATCCTTATTTTTGTGTGAAGGAATAAGGAAGGTCTCTCGTAGATGCCTATCCTTTGTAATTGTTCTACTCAAACATTTTATATACGGTTCATTTATACAGTGTATCGCCTTACTAAACGTATTGATTAACACCTTGAGAGCATATGGTAATGGTAAACATAGACATTGGGTCATGTTTCAATCAAGCCGCCGCTTACATGCCAAACTAACTCTCTTCATTTATTGTCATATTAAATCATGGTTATCCATCTGGTATACTTTTAATCATGGAAGGTAAGGGCTATGGTGTAGAATCTTTCCTTGCTAACCCCTTTCCCTGACTGAATCACCAGGTTTTGGAGGAACTTCTGGTACGCCACCCTCGTTTTGGTGGATTTAAGTTGGTCATAATGTAAATATTTGTCTGTATTCTTGTGCCTCATTCTGTTATGTTTTCGTGATGTATGTGTGTGTGTGTGTGTGTGTGTGTGTGTGTGTGTGTGTGTGTGTGTGTGTAGTCATTGGATTTTCATGGGTCCCGCCTACCCTTATGTATTGTTGTCTGCCTATTGATTGATTCCATGGTGCAAGGAATTAAAAAAAAAAAAAACCCTGAATACATAAATATGTTTATGAAGAAAGAGTGGATCAAAATTTTCAGATCTCTTTACCTGATCACCCAAGTAAACTCACTAAGTCGGTAATTAAGGATGTTGTTGTAAAATATTTAGTGAAGCAGGGAATTGTGGACACCCCTGCTCTACCCGACACTGAAGATGAGGAATAAGTCCCTTTTAACCTTGACACTATCCCTCCAACTCAGTCTGCTAAAACACCGGGTGGTAAGAGTAATAACAAACCTGAAGTTTCTCAGGTTGAAAAGCTCCGGGTAGAGATGCAATACCAGCTCGAATGGGAGAAAATGTAACTTGAAAGAGAAAAACTAGAAAAGTTGGCAGTGGGTAGAGAACAAGGTAGAGCAGGAAGCAGAGTGGAGGAAAAGGAACTGTCCTTTAACATGTCTAGTGTAACTGTAATGATATCTGCTTTTGATGAAGGTGATATTGAGGGTTCAGTTAACCTTTTCGATTGATTAGCAACTAAAAACGAGTGGCCTAAAGATGTCGCTGATTGCCCCTAAACAAACAGGTAAATCATTTTACCTAGATAGACCCAATGACAATGAGTTTGTCAAACAACAGATTCTGTATGTCCATGTGATAACCCCAGAGACTTAGAGATAAATTCAGGAAACTGGTCAAAAATAAGCATCAAACATATTATGTGGAATTTGCATGTGATAAGCTTAAATATTTTAAGAAATGACTAAATGTTCTCTCGGTCACCATCTATTCAGAACTTATTAATCTCATTGTCCTAGAGGAATTTAAAAGAAAAGTGCCCTTACCTATTGTGAAATACATAGAGGAGAGGGGCGAGATGGAACTATTGAGGGTGGCGGAACAAGCAGATGCTCAGGCTTTGAGGCTCCAGATCTGGTCGAGGCGTGAGGGAGACCTCACTCTTTCTGTAAAAAGTTCCTCTGACGATTTCAAGTACAAAGATGCTAAGGATAAGCTGAGGGGTAGCGGGTTCACTACTAGCCAATTAACATGTGTATACTGTAGGAAGCCAGGCAATACTATTGCTTTTTGTAAACACCACAAATGTACTATAAGGCCAACGAACATCGTAAAACACCCTCGCTGGTACCATAACAGCTGCAGTATTTGGGAATTACCCTCACTTCCCTCCCTCTGTGGCTGGGTACTAGTTCGGAAGTCGTGACGTGCGTGTGTGAGCAACAGTTGACCTGGGCCACGGTAACGAGCTTGATGAAGCCTATGTCCAGTGTCGGAACATATATATATATATATATATATATATATATATATATATATATATATATATATATATATATATATATATATATATATATATATATATATATATATATATATATATATATATATATATATATATATAAAAGAGTAGTAAGAAAGTTTCATCTCTACTGCATCAGGTTTCTCTACCTCATCAAATCCTGTAGCTTCTAATAGTAGTGTTGTCCAGCCAAAACAGTTGTTTGATGACTTTATTTTTGATGGTGAAGTGGCTTTGACAAAGGAGGGTCAGACCTATCCTATTAAGGTCTTACGAGACACGGTGGCTCCTCAGTCCATACTGCTAAGTAATGTTCTTCCCCATCTAGAAGATAACTCTCAGACTTCATACCCCGTGGCCCATATTTATCTTAAGCGTTCCCTTGTCGCCTCGTGTGTCAAAGTGGCAGTACAGGAAGGAAACCTGTCTGTTAAAGGAATTCATTTATTGCTTGGTAATGACATAGCAGGTAAACTTGTGGTACCTATTGTTCTAACTGTAGAAAAGTCTTTACCTGTATTCCCTTCTGAACCTTCTGATGTTTTTCCCTCCTGCGTGTTGACTTGTTCACAGGTCCAACAAGCCTCTCAGAAGCAATGTCAGTCTCCGTCACTTTCCATGCCTCATTTTGATATTATCTCTAAAGTAGATTTGATACAGGCACAGGAAACTGACCTTTCTTTAGCTGCAGGGCGACATGCTGCTCTAGACAAGAAGGATGTAGACACCCTACCTGCCTTCTATTATGATCAAGGTGTACTCATGAGTGCATACCAGCCTCTAACTCTATCAGCCAATTATTATTGGTCAGAAACCCATCAGATTGTGTTACCTAGTTCAGTACACTCAGATGTATTAAGGCTAGCTCATGATGGTTACAGTGGACATCTTGGGTTTCGTAAAACTTACTATAAACTTACTAAAATCGCGCGCCAAATGTACCGCTCGAACAAAAGTTAGAACTGAAATTTTCCGTTACCCAATGCCTGGGCCAGGCCCATGACTGATGTCATGGTTGAATAGCCTGGACATGACACCCATATGCATGACACCATGACATGGTCATGACATGTCTCAGAATTTTTTAAAATAAAAGTTTACGTATAACTGTTATAATGGTCCTGACTGTATATCAATGAAAACATCTCTCACTAAGATAATAATTTAATAAAGTTGCTTGCTAAACTATAATTTGTGTCCTTAGTCCTATTTATATAGGCATCTTTCCCAGCAACGCCAGGTACCTCCACTAGTAAATAATATTAAAGGGAAGAAATGGTGTGTTTTACATATGTGTACGTGAGGCATGTAAGTGGTGGGTGGAAGGGTAAGTAAGTAGGGGATGTGGCTGAGGGGCAGGTGGTAGCGATGGAGGCACCGTGTTGCCACCACCCTACTCGTTTCCCTGGTTCCATCTGGTAGAGGCAAGACCTGTAGGGGCGGCTCAGCGACACGGTGGGTGAGAGTTGCTTGCCTGGTACCTGGTGGCAGGAACATATGTGGGGGTCCTGCCAAGGTTGTTGATGTGGTGGTGGTGGTGGTGGTGGTGGTGGTAGCACCTGTTGTGGAGGAGGTAGCTGGCATGGAGGTGAAGCCCAGCTGTGATCCTGTATGGTGGGTGGTAACTGGAGTAGGTTCACCTTTGCAGAGAGTGCCTCAAGCTGACACATGATGGTCGTGGCGTCGAGGGCGGGCATAGGAGGTGGTAGTGCTTGTGCCGCTGGTTTGATGACTGGTTGTTGTTGTGGTGGTGGGGTGGTGTTGGCTGCGGCGGTGGGTTGTGTCAGCCATACCCCGGCGTGGTCGTTGTGGGCCTCCATCAGTGTGTCAGCCAGTTCCCCGTACTATTGGAGTGTGGGGTTGTGCGGTTGTGCTGGACCAGGAGGTGGAGTTGCACCTCGGGAGGCAGGAGCCAGGTGTGCCACACTCTGAAGATGCAGTTGATCAAGGGAGAGCCGGCCTCTACGTTCAACTGCTGCATGTGTCACAACAGGACTGACTGGCGGCGTCCCTCCACTTACACATCCTCCAGGGCCTTGTAGTGCTGCATCGTTGACATCCCTTGAGCCGTCGTGATGGCCGCCTTCACCCCCTCGTACTTGGAACTGGGGGTGTAGTGAGTGAGAAGTGGAGTAACAGATGCGAACACCTCCGAGGGTAGGACGCGTAGTACAGCCTGGTATTTCTCATCCTGAAGGGTGCTGCCGTGCCAGACCGCAGGAAAAGGGTGCAACGTAAGGAATGTGGAGTGTGGAGTTGTGGGTGATGTTGTGTGAGAGTGTGACGGTGTTTTGTTAGGGTGGAGAGGCAGTGGGGGTGTCTTGTGTGGTGGAGTTGGTGGGGCACATGGTGGTGTGAGGGTGTGTATGTGGAGTCGCGTGTCGTCAGGTTTTAGGGGCGAGAGAGTGTGGAGTGGAGACTAGGGTTGTAGGTGGAATGTGGGTGCGAAAATGTGGTGGGTGAATGTGGAGAAAAGTGGCGAGGTGTGTGTGGAGCGGGCTGAGTAGCGCACAGGTGGAGGGGGAAAAAATTATGTACACCCGAGCTGGTAAATTCGCGACCACGTATTTAGATGTTTATGCCATTTGAGCTGGTAACATTTATTTGGGGAGGAATCAGAATAGGTGGAACATAGTAGAAGGACATGATACAATCTCTCACCAACAATGACACCATCCCCACACAGTGTTACCAGGTCAGATGACATAAACATTTGGGAAAGTGGTTGCGAATTTACGAGCTCGTGTGTATGTGCGTGTGCGTGTGGAGCGGCGTGTGACGAGAGGCTAGTGGAGGTTGAATGTCATGTGGAGACGAGGTTGGTGGTGGTAATGGAATGTATGTGAAATAGTGTTGTGAGAGGGTATTACGTATTGGTGGAGAAAATATTGGCGTGGGTGGAGGGAGTATGAGGTGTAGCACAAGTGGAGGAAAATAAATTGTGTCGTACGTGTGTGTGGAGTGCAAGGCGGCGGCCAGACGAGACAGTACGGTAACACAGGTACACTGCTCACCCCTACCTTTTTCTCACGTGGCCGACGTAATTAGAGAGTGGGAGTGCTAGAACTTTGTGGCAAGCACAAAGAACACAGTGGCACATGTGTAAAGTGTACCAGTCCTTCACCAGGGGGTACGATATACACAACACTAACACATCAGTATATACCCAATACACAGCAGTAGTATCCCTTGTTGTCACGTGGCCATAGTAAATGAGAGAGAGGAAGGGGTGGGGCTAAAACACTGAGGGCGACCACCAACAACACAATGGTACACGTGTACAATCCAGAGTCCTTAACAGTCCTTCACTAGGGGGTAATGTATGCACAACACTTAATTGTTGTGTTTGGAAGGGGAAATGAAGTAAACAGGTTGGAGGGATTAAATGAGGAGCCGATAAGAAAGATGGAGGTGGAGGAGGCAATGAGAGAGATGAAAACAGGGAAAGCTTCAGGTTTGGATGGATGCACTGTAGAATGACTGAAATATGGTGGAACAAGTATGATGGAGTGGTTGTAGAATGGGTGAGTGCTTGTGTAGTACCTCTATATAAGGGAAAGGGGGATAGATACCAATGTACAGTCGGCAAAAAAGTTTCGTTACCATCCTTTTAACACTGTGATGTAATGGTGGTAGGCCTGGCGTGACGCGAGTGTCTTATATATACTTCCGTCAACCACTGTTCCACATGTGCTCCTCAGTGTCTATTGGGCAGGGGAGTAGGAATGACGTTCTTTACCCAGTGTTTCTATATCTGGATATTTCACGGTTATTCTTGTTTTAAAATACTCAGACGCATTTCCTTATGTTTGATAATGATTTGTTAAATAGTAAGAGTTCTTGAACAATCAAAATTTAATTTAAGATTAGTTAAACTTTTGATATAAAGAAACGGAATGCAATGTTTGTGACTGCTACGGGCTGGGGCCCACATATTATCACCAATGTGGCCTGTGTAGGGTATAGGCTGTGTGTGGCTGTCACTCGCCGTCTACACACACTCAGCCAAGCACTTGCCACTTCCATGGATGGAACTAAATGGCTGTTATATTTTATGGTCAAAGCATTACATCAGAGTGAGGATTTCATAGGTTTAATGTAAGTTTATTAAGCTGGCATAGCATTGCATAAGAGCGACGAGCACCCATCCTATCTCGTTGAAAGCTACTAGGCTACTGATGAGTGACGACATCCGAAGGCGGACCGAAGCCAATGCCTCCGCCACCCGTACTGTCCAGCTCGGCAAAGACGATATCAGTCTCGGATGATAAGGCTTAGCAGCAAAGTAGGCAGAGTACCAACCCTACACCGGCTACCCATGTTAAAATTAACGTAGGGGTGGTAACGAAACATTTTTTGCCGACTGTATGTGTTTCAGGGGTTTAAGCCTGTTAAGTGTAGTAGGAAAGCTGTATGGGAAGGTGCTGATAAAGAGAGTCAGAGAGGGTACGGAGACTGTGATTGGTGAAGAGCAAGGTGGCTTTAGGAGAGGAAGAGGTTGTGTGGACCAGATATTTGCAGTAAGGCAGGTGTGTGAAAAATAATTAGAGAAAAGTAAAGAAGTAGTATGGGCATTTATGGATCTCGAGAAAGCATATGATAGAACTGATAGAAATGGATTGTGGAAGGTTTTGCAGTTGTACGGGCTGGAGGGGGGAGGGATTATTGAGAGGGGTGAAAAGTTTCTATGTGAACAGTAGAGCATGTGTTACAGTGGGAAGTAAAGGTAGGACTCTGTCAAGGCTGTGTGATGCCACCATGGTTGTTTAATATTTTTTATGGACAGTGTGGTAAGAGAGGTAAATGCTAGGGTGATGGAGAGAAGACTGAGATAGTGGCAGAGTCAGAAAAGGAACTGAGTATGTTAGTGCAGGAGTTTGGACGGGTGTGCAGGAGGAAACTGAGAGTGAACGAGGCAAAAAGCAAGGTAATGAGATCTAGGAGTGGAGCAAAGGATAGAAGGATGAATATAATGCTAGATGGTGAAATATTGGAGGAGGTAGAGTGCTTTAAGTATTTGGGGTCAAAGGTGATGGTGGGTAGTAAAATAGAGACAGAGGTAAAATGTAGAGTAAATGAGGTAGGAAAGGTGCTAGGAGGAATGAATAGGATGTTTGACTGTAAGTCACTTAGAATGGACGTAAAGAGGAAGTTGTACGAAGGGATAGCAGTGTCTACTGTACTGTATGGAGCGGAAACATGGAATATGGGAGAAAGTGAGAAAAGAAGGTGGAATGTAGTAGAGATGAGGTGTCTGAGAAGCATGTGTGGTGTGACTCGAATGGACAGAGTCAGGAATGAGGAAGTGAGGAGAAGGACAGATGTAGTGAGAGAGCTAACAGGTCGGGCAGAGCAGAGTGTGTTAAGCTGGTTTGGACATGTGGAGAGAATGGAGGAGAATATAATGGTAAAGAGGATAGGTGGCTCAAATGTGGGAGGTGTAAGGAGGAGAGGAAGGCCACAGAGGAGATGGATGGACGCTGTGAAAGGAGCTCTGTAGAAGAGTTAGATCTGTGGTGCAAGGTGACAGAAACGAGTGGAGGAGGGTGGTGAATGCTTGAAAAGTGGACACGGTTTCACGGTCCTTGGAGGAGGGGCCTGCATTGAGTGTGGCCCATGGCTGGCTGAATGCTGGAGGGGGAGTTTGCCCGGTAGTGAAGTGGCAGGGGTAAACCAGCTTTTGGTGTCGGGCCTTGCTATGGATGTAAACATAGCTGTACTCCTTGTAGTCACACAAGGAGATGCTGTGGGGGGCTCCCTCCTCCAACAGGGATTGGGGGATTGAGATGTAGAGTGTGTGTGTGGGGGGGGGGAGAGGGGGGGGTTTATGTTTGGGCATTTTGTTAGGGAGGGTGTGCGACGTGCCGAGGCTACCTTCAGTGTGGAGATGAAGGTCTGGTATATGTATGTTGTTATCTCACCTTTCTCAAGTTTGTGTATGTGTGTGTGTGTGTGTGTGTGTGTGTGTGTGTGTTTTCTTACCTATTTATTCTTACCTATTTGTATATTTACAGGATTGAGTCAAACTCGTAATGTCCCGTATTTTAAATCACAATTGTCATATTTTTCTTTACAGTTGTGTATGTTTTTGACACACACCATTTCTTCTGGTAATTTGTTCCATTCGTCTAGTACTCTATTTGGAAAGCTATATTTCTGTACATCTTTATCTCCTCTTATTTTAATTAATTTCATACTATGTCCTCTCATTGTATGTATTCCTTGTTGATACAAGTTTTTTTTATATTTATCTTTTCTTTTTCTGTGACACATTTGTAAATTATAATCATATCTCCTCTCTTTCGTCTTTCTTCTAGTTTAGGTAACTTTAATTGCTTTAGTCTTTCTTCATAGCTTAGTTCTCTTAGACTTGGTAGCCATCTTGTTGCTGCTCTGTGTGTGTGTGTGTGTGTTCATAGCTTAGTTCTCTTAGACTTGGTACCCATCTTGTTGCTGCTCTTTGTACTTTTTCTAATTTGGTGATATGTTTCTTATAATGTGGGTTCTATACTACTGCAGCATATTATGTTATTATTTTCTTGACCATTTCTTCGTCTATATAAGTGAAGGCCACTTTCATATTTACTAACAATGCATACATGTTTCTCACTTTTTCATTTATATGATCATCTGGTGTCAATTTCTTATTTATCATTAACCCTAAGTCTGTTTCTTTCTCTGTTTCACTTA